>CAJNDT010003124.1:245000-317841 GCA_905221615.1 Symbiodinium sp. CCMP2592
GCTACTGCGACTGCGACTGCTGCTGCTACTGCTACGACTGATCCTACTCCTACTGCCACTGCTACTACTACTACTACTACTACTACTACTACTACTACTACTACTACTACTACTACTACTACTACTACTACTAACGCTACCGCTAGCACCTAAAGTCATACTTGTGCAACTGGCTTTTAACGTAGGTGTTGGCATTATTTCTCGTTCTTATGATGACTCACCCTAAGAACAGGCCCTCACCCAAAAAGCCCGGAATCCAAGCTGAGGTGTGCATTGCTGTGATCACAAATTCCTTCACAATACAGCGCCCTGGCTGACAAGGTATTATAGGGGCCCAAATAACTGCCAATAATATGTTGGGGTTCGTTATTACATGTATAGTATAATGGGCACCAAAACCCTACCGAAACCCTATTCTAATTTTTAGGGCCTCTGGATTAGAGGTATCAAAGGGCTCCGGAAAGCGCTTGAGGCCCAAGGAAAGCAAAGCCTCTCAGGAGATCTTCTTTGCCGACTCTTGTAGCAGCCTGAGGGTCTGTGCCCTTCAACTTGGGAAGCCAAGAGAAGAAAGCCCATGAGGCCGTAACTCAAAGCCCCTGCACGCCCAAGCGCGAATGGGTGGTTGTCAAAATTTATGGTCCCTTTTTGGATCCCTATTATAATACGGCACCTACTATTTAGGGTACCCAACAAGGGGCCATTATTTTGACAACTATCCGTATCTGACGCTACGTCTGCTTCCAGAGGAGCTCCGAAGCGCTCATCTCACGTCTTTGATGTTTTAGCCTGTTGTTGTGGTGTTACCCGATGCTCTTAGCATGTTTGATTTTGTAGCTCGTTGTATAATGAGGCTGTATACTTGTAGACATCCTTACATGAGACGAAAATTGTTTGTTGATGTTCCTCCTGTTTCCACTGCTGGTGCTACTGCTGGTGGGATGACTGGTTTGAACATTAGTCTTGTGCAACGGTTATATTGCTCTTGTAAATTGTCGTAGTTTTGTGGATTCGGTCTCTCACTGGCTCTGTGTGAGCGCGACTGAATGTATGTATGTATGCATGCATCCATGTATGTGCCTGTCGGCATGTATGCATGAATCTATCCATCTGTGTATGTCTCACCGGACAGCATCTGGCAACATTGTAACTGACTGGATGTCATTGTGCAGCCTCGCTTGTCATTACCTCGGCGCAAACATCCGTGTACACGTGCTGGTGGATTTTGCTACCTGTAAGTACATACTTGCATGTAGTGTTCATCTACAGATATGTATATCAGCTTGAGTTGAAAAGCTTTGTAAACCGACTGTCAATACCAGTTGTGCATCTGCATTAAGCGGTAAATGTCGGTATACTGGTCGGTATACTTGTATACACTAGCAATGCGGCAAAGCAAGCAAGCAGATGCCTGCGAAAACTGCTATATGCAATGATGATCAGCCTGCACGACTCTTGGAGGGCGATGCATTACCAACCCCCGCCAACTGTTCACCATTCATCCGTGCTTGCGATTTTTTCACCTGTGTGACGCTTTGGTGCAGTTGGCCGTGTGTTTCACCATTTCTATGCTTTACGGTTACCTTGTCCTTGATCTACTGAGTACGGCTTCAACGCTGTCGCTTGCCGTGTCCGACTGGGTGGCCAGATGTAGTCACAGGATATCATCTTACAACACGTATTACCACTACCACTACCACTACCAGTGCAAGTGCCACTGCCACTGCTACTGCTACTGCGACCACGACGACGACCACCCCCGCCACCACGACGACCACGAGGACGACAACGACGACTACTACCACAAAGTCTTGGGTTTATGAAGCCCCATGGATGCTCCTACTACTACTACTACTACTACTACTACTACTACTACTACTACTACTACTACTACTACTACTACTACTACTACTACTACTACTACTAGTCCACCACTGAGCAACACAAAGAAGTCTCCTGACAGCCCAGGTACCAACGGGAGCTCTACCTGGCGAGGATGCGAAGGCTTCAGCAGAGAGCCGAGGCGCCGTGGAAAGGGGGGTTTAGGGTTTGGGGTTTAGGGTTTAGGGTTTAGGGTTTAGGGTTTGGGGTTTAGGGTTTAGGGTTAAGGGTTCACACAAACGGTTCTGATCCTACCTTTGCTTAGTAGGGAATGGAGGAATGGGATGGATCGGGGCTGTTTGTGCAAGTGCGGTTGACGTCCTCCATGGAACTTCGGATCGTGTGGACCTAGACCTAGATTTTGGCAAGGCCTGACTTTTGCATCGTGGTGTTGGGTCATTGCAGGCTGTTTTTGCAAGCAAGTATTGAGCGATCGAGGGAGCTGGAGATAGATAGGGCATGATAGGGGTGATTGATCGTTTGCAGAATCGGGACACTCGCCAGACAGAGAACGAGAAAGACACAGATCCCCCCAAGAGAGGAAGGAGGCAGAAACATGCGGATGCTTGTGATCAGAGGCAACAGCTAGGAACTGGCAGGTGCTGTTGTGTCCACTACGACCCTGCCCAAAACACAAATGTGTTGATGGAAAGGAATGAAGGTCCATGTGTTATGCCAATTCGAGATTATCCGGATGATGTTCGCCTTTTCCTTCTCGATTATACATTCTTTGCGAGGCCGCAGTTCAAGACTGCTAGGCTAGCCTTTACATGTTTGCTGCTCTCCCACAGGGGAGCTGCTTGGCAAGGAGATTTTCGGGAATGAACCACCCTAAGCACACAGATCTCATACCCTCGTAATGTTGACGAAATTCTCTCCATGTTCGTCAGGAGCATGGCCACACGAACCTCTCCCCGCTCACGCCGCAGAGAGCCCGCTTTTACAGCAAGGACACGGGTTTAGGGCCCCAAAAAGCACATAGGCAAACATTAGGATAGGATCCCATTATGAACCCCGTTATAATGAAGCCCAGTTAAGGTAGGATATCCCTATAAAATGCTTATGCTTATGTGCTTTTTTGGGTCCCTAAGGGTGTTTCCGTAGTCGCGGTGTCGGGCCTCGGCTTGGGAAGAGCCCGTTCCTTGCTGTACGAGCAACATGAAGTCAGACCCTAGAATGCATACATCTGTGTGTGTGTGCCCATGTACATACATATACGCAAGTCATATATATATATATATATACATACACGCAGCACCAGGAACAAGAGTGAAGACTGGTTGTTTCATGGCTATGACTACTGATCCTGAATTCTAAACCTTAGGACCTCAGCTTGAGACCGCGAAACCCTAACATTACTCAGAGCCCCACCTAAACCCCGCACCCTGGAAGCCCCACCTGTCTCCCTCTGTTGCGATTCATATGTCATTATAAACTATATTATACGCTATCGTACGGTAGTATACAAATACTATAAACTGTAATATCAAGTATACTGTGCTTGATTCTATTATATTCTACTTTATTAGACTATATCATACATTACAGCATTGAAGTCCCTTGGAAGGAGCCGGGTAGCCTGCCAAGCAGCTCCTCCCGTAGGCTCTAAGCCAGCGTTTTGGGGCCTACTTAGGGTTTAGGGGTTCAGGGGGTTTAGGGTTTGGTGTTCATTCATGGGTTCAGGGGTTTAGGGGTTTAGGGTTTAGGGGTTCATTCATGGGTTCAGGGGCTCAAGTTTGGGGGTTTAGGGGAGTTCAGGGGTTTAGGGGTTTGGGGTTAAGGCTTAGAGGGTTCAGGGGTTTTGGGGTTGTGGCGGAGCTCCGGGCCCCGTTTAACCTGCGTTTCAGGTCGGGTTTAGGCTTTGGGATGATGGCTGGTTGGGGCGTACGGATGTGAGCTTTGCTGGTTGAGAGGCTGCAAGTGTTGAGGGTTTCGGCTTTCACGCTCTCCATGAAGATCGAGGGTCCTGTTTGCTTCTTGGTGGTCCGGACATGCTGAAAGGTGCACAGCTTTTCGAGCACAACCCGAGTTTTGAAATGTGAGAATCTCTTTCGCACGTGATGTAAGGGGATGTGTCGAAGGTTTTCCGGCTGTCCTGACCGGGGATCTCAAACTAGAGTAATTATCCATGTTGCATTCCGTCTGCGAAGTGCGCAGAATTGAAGGTGGTAGTGTTGAATCTCCTCATGCCCGAGTTCAGTCATGCCTTAGGGTTGAGGGTTTAGGGTTTAGGGTTTCAGGCTTTCGGCAGGGGTTAGCGGCCTAGCAGCTTAAAAACCTACACCGCAGCTCCCGAAAATCCATTTCCAAGCGCTTGTGGTTCCCGTGGCAGGCGGCTGCCGCGACCCATAACGGGTGAAGTCGTGAGGCTCGGACTGGCGATTTCGCTGACCGGCAGCTTGTACTAAAACTAAAGCAGCAGCAACAACTGCAGCAATAGCAGCTGTTCTGCTACTGCTGCTACATCAATGCTATGCCGGTGCTGCTGCTGTTGCTGCCGCTGATACATACATCCAAGTATACAGATACTACTTGCAGGGCTCCGTCCAGCGACCGCTTTGTCGGTGGCGAGTTCGAGGAGGATGACGACGAGGCGGCAGCAGAACAGGTTTTCAATAGGTTTTACAGCGAGTTTGTAAAGGCTTTAAGCACGGCTTTCTCGGGGTTTTGTAATGGTTTGTCAGGCTGCACTCAACAGCCTGCATTCTAAATCCCCGCGAAGGTGTCGAGGAGATGAAGCGATGCCCGAGCAAAACGCTAGTGATGTTTTCTGAAGTCATGAAGTTTGGATTGCGAGTTTTGGGTCCCCTATTGTCGGAAACTCCGATTTGCCTCCGATCATCAAGAACTTACCGTCAAAGGCCTCGGGAGGAGCTTAATATATGGGCCTAAATAATTACCTATACAATTTTTTGGGGCTCCTTATTATAATATACCCCAAAACCCTATTCTGATGATTAAGGCCCCTATATGAGGTGAGCATCGTCATCTCCCGTGTTCAAGTTGGGGTCTCAGCACTGGTGGATGTGAACTGATTGCTTACATTCGTAAAATTCTCAACATCTTTGACCCTTAAGCTCCCAAACGGCCCTAAACCCTAAACCCTAAGCCCTAAAGCCTAAGACCCGGTGTGAGTCTTGAAACTCTCGGAAGGCCGCGCACGTCGAACCTCCTGTCTCCCTTTTGCGAAGTCCCAAACTCTAAACTCCACAAGCCCATAGCACGAAGCCGTAAAACCCTAGTGCCCCAAACCCCGAAACCTCAAAACCTTAAACCTAAACTCTAGAACTTCAAAGCCCTCATCCTTAATCTCCGAAATTGTCCGTGGGAGGATCCAGCTGAGAATGACGACATTGCGAGCTTTGCCGTAGGCTCAGAGGTTTCGGACGGCAGTTTCAGGACAGCGGTGGTAATGTGTTCAGCTTAGGGTTTAGGGTTTAGGAGTTTATGGTGTGGGGTTTAGCGTTTGCGGGTTTAGGGTTAAGGGTTTAGGGTGCGTTTAGCGTGTTGCTGCTGCGGTTGCTGTTGTTGTTATTGTTGTTGTTGTTGCTGCTGCTGCTGCTGTTATCTCACCCATTACATGTAAATCGGGGGTTCTATGTTCAAGAGCAAAAGCATAAGCTATAGTATAACACCATAATGCCATATGCTATAAGGTCAAGGAGCTCGAAGAGATGACGGAGGCACTTCTCCTCACCTTCGAGGCACGCGCTGGTGTGTATATGGGGGATGGGGGTGTGGGGGGCCTTAAGCGATGTTGGGGGGGGGGGGGGGGTAGTTAATCAGCCTTTGATAAGGGGGGGCCCGGGGGGGCATGTGCATATTTGCAGGAGTTCTTACATGCTTGCAACTTGCATGCCTAAAAGTATTCGTACAGGCATGCAGACAGACAGCTTCGGACGTATGTGGGTGTGTGTGTGTGTGTGTGCATGTACATATGCACATACATGTATCTGTATGTCATACATACATACCTACATACATACATACATACATACATCTACACATGTGGACACCCGAGAGCCACTGAGTTAGGTGCATACCAGAATCGAGAAAGAGATAAAGAGAGAGAGAGAGAGAGAGAGAGAGAGATCAATAGTGCAGTTTCAGTTGTCACTCCCCTCTGTACAGCCCGTAAAACACGGGCGGGCCTAGTGCCGAGGGTGCCTTATGATTCGCCCTTTAAGCCTGGGAGAAAAAGAAGAGAGAGCGACAAAGAGAGGGAGAGCGAGAGAGACAGATGGAAAAAGGGAGAGAGAGAGAGAGAGAGAGAGAGAGAGAGAGAGAGAGCGAGCGACAGAGAGAGTGCGTGTGTGAGATAGAGAGAGCGCTGGCACGGAGGCGGGTTGGGGGCAAGCCTAGACCAGCAACGAAAGAGAGAGACAGCAAGGAGAGAACATGATTCTTTTCTCGCCGGAGTCCGTGACTGCTGGCCAAATTACAGTCCAGGGTAGCCTGCCGGCACAACTCCTATTTGAACCCGACAGTAAACCCTTAGCCCCAAGACAAAAGAAACAGGAAACAAGCGCCTCAACGCGTGAGGCCTATCTCGACCAAGGGGAGGCAAAGGCCGATCCGCCGCACTGTCTCGGAAGATCGGAATGGAGGGCCTTCATAGGGTTGGAGGGTCTTTGCTTGAACATCGTGGGGCTCTTTTTATGGGATTTGGTTGTTTTCTAAGGAATATAGGGTTGCCTTCATAGGATGTTCAAAGGGTTTTTTGTAGGAGTATTGCGGCGCTTAATAGGACTTGAGGGGTATTAGGGGTTCATGGACTTCAAAGATTCTCTCAAACATATTTTTTTTATAAGGGGCTCTGTGTGGAGTTATCATAAGTACTCTACTGCAAAGGTTCGTTCCTGCAAGGGCAACTGAAATCCCCTAACGCAGAAGCTAGGCAAGAGAGTTGAGGATTTCTGTTTCCCCTAGACTTGCCTTTGGTTAGTAGGGAATGGAAGAATGGTAGTAATAGTAGTCATAATTGTATCCCAGTCCTCCATTCCCTACTAACCAAAGGTAAGTAGAGTTAGAGCCCGGAGATCCTAACGATTTAAAACGCCGTAAACGTCCAAAGCAGCAGGCTTAAACCTTGCGAGCTGAAGCCTTAAACCTCGCAGACGCACCCTCTACGGCACTCCTACACCCCAAACCTCCGTGACGCCAACTCAGAGATCCCAATCTCCCTTAGTTAGGGAATATACCTTAAATTATAAAGGGCCCTTAAAATTATGGTTTAAGGCATGTATTCCTTAGCTACGGGGTCTTGGGATCTCTGGGAAGCCTCCAGGAGGCAACCCCTCACACTTCGAGATCACGGCAGTCAGGCTGGGCTTGGAGTGGCGATTTCCGGGCTTCTTTACGCCCCAAAGAGCTCTTTGCGTAGCCTTCAAAAATTTAGGAGGGCATGTGTGATACCATACCCTAGCCCCTAAATCCTAAACCCTGCGACGGCTAGAGACTAGTGCAGTTGCAAAAAGGCCTTCAGAAAAATTCCTAAACCCTAAACTATACCACAAAGGACCGATTTTGCTCCAGTGAATGCGGCAACCGGAAAAAGCAGGGTCGAATCTTCGAGCCCCGGGAGTAGAAGCAGTTGTTGGCATCCTCTTGGTGTTCCCAGACCTTCCAAAATCCCTTAATTAAGGAATATACCTTAAATTATAGTGGCATCCCTCATAAGATTCATGGTATATTCCTTAATTAAGGGATTCCTAAAACCCTAAACCCTATAACTTAAGAATATTCTTTCATCAACCTATATACTATAAATGAAGGGATTTTGGAATGTCGGGGTTCCTGACTTGCTAGGCATTCCTTTTTGGAGGTTTCAGGGCGGGTTCGGGTTTCGTTGTGGGTTTAGGCCGTGGAAGCGTTTTGGGTGTCATGATGGCAGGGCTGTCGCATGTCGCAGTGAGGGCTGCTGGGTTTAAGTTACCGTAATAAGGAAACCACATTATTCAACTGTAGATCCCACTTGTGGCAACTTAACTTTAAATCCCTTTCCCCCTAGACCCTTATAGAACCCTTAGAATTAAGCAACACTAAGACATGGTAAGTTAAACTGAAGCCCTTCACAATACCCCAGGTGGAGGTCTTTTGGGTTGCGGTTTTGGGAGGTCTTTCGAGGCGTGGGATTGATCCCCTGTGGGGCTGAGACTCGGGGTGTTCACAATCAAGCTCCCGAAACCCGAAGGGGTTTATGGTTTATGTAGGGGTTTAGGGTTTGCGGAGTAGGGGTTAGGGTTTAAGGTTTAGGGTTTGGGGGTTTAGGCTTTAGGGGAAACCCTAAACTTCGAAATAGCTTAAAACCTAAACCCCAAATCCAAACTCCGGAACCCTAAGCCCTAAATCCCAAAACCCCCAAACCCTAAGCCCTTAAACTCTTAAACCCCAAGCCCGGAACCCGGAGTCGATGGGGAGCCGGCTCCGTAATGCTGGGCGGGAGCAACTTCCCTGCAGCTGAGACAGCACCTCCGAGCCGAAACTCCGAGCCGTAAACCAGCGACCCCAAATCCCCAAAACAAGGGATCTTGAATCCTAGTCCCTACACCAAAAGACTAGACAAAAAATCATTGAGCCTTGACCTCAGAGCCTTGTGAGGCTTGGGTCGCGTCGCGCTGGACATGCTCCGAAAGAACAGCCATGTGTGGCTGGGGACTTGGGGGCCAGGCATTCTCAGGATTCAGGGTTGGTTTTTATAGTAGCCCTAAACCCTAAACCGATTTAGTCGTATTGATGTTGTCATACTTGGTAGCATTAGCTTCTGAATCCACGGCGGATAAGATGCCCGGGGCCCGCTGTTCTTCTGTTCTTCTTCAGGTTTCTGCCTGCTTTGGGAGGTTGAGAGCCAAGAGTATTGTAGGGGCCTCAGCAACTACCAATACATTTTTTTGGGGTTCCTTGTTATAATTATTGTTATAAAGTATAAGGGACCCAAAATCCTATTCTAATCGTTCGGGCCCCTATATTAGTGTTTAGGGTTCAGGCATCAAGACATGAATCCTAATTCGACCCTACAACCAAACCCCTGGACCTGAATCCTACAATGCAGCTCGCATGCATACCGCATGCTGTGAGAACCTGCTGTTCTGGGACCTTCGCAGGAGGCTTGCATTGGGTTAAGAGTGCCACAGTCTGGAATCTCACTACTTGCATAGCCTTCATAGATAGCTTTCAACCACACCAACCCCCCCAAACCCTAAACTCTAAGCCCTGAACACACAGAAGCATCGCTTAGGCACAAGCCGCAGCCCCAATCTCGAAGCCTGCGCCACTGAGGTTTGACCAAGCGAGGACAACAGTCCTGCAATGATGTTTTGATGGTTTGAGGATTAGGGCTGCGGTTCTCGGGGTTGCTTGGAGGGAAAGCCGCCAACACAAACTAAAGGCCCCTCAAGCCTAACCTTGCCTATCCCTGAAACTCTCAAGGCTTGAAGCCCGAACCCCCGAAAGCATCCACCCTCTGCCCTCAAGGCTCAACCCTGAACCCTGTACCCTAAACATCCCTAAACCCCCACACCCTAAGCCCTCCTCATAGCTAAGCACTCCCGAAACGCCCTCTGAAACCCTGCTTTAGGATTTTATGAGAGTCTCAGCTTCTGAAATTATTATACGGCACCTAATATTTAGGGTACCCCTGGAGCCGCTGTCAGGAGTTTCAGCCAGGAGTTGGCGACCTGGGCCACAGATGACCGGGATCGGTGCGACAGGCCGCCTAGTGCCCTGGCCTTTGTTTCAAGGATCGTGTTAGGGATTAGTTTGTGGTTAGGATCGGGTTAGGGTTTCGGGTTTAGGGTTTAGGGTTTGGGGTTTAGGGTTTAGGGTTCGGGGTTTAGGGTGTAGGGTCTAGGGTTTTGTTTAGGGTTTAGGGTTCTTAAAGGGGTTTTGGTGGGAGTTTCGTGTAGGAGCCTTAATGATCAGAGTATAAGTCCTTTAAGCCTTCCTCTGACACCTAGACTACTTAAAGGACCATGGGACTTAGTAACTGGAGTTATAATTAGGGTAACTATACTTATAACCCCAATTGAGGTACTTATAACCCTTACTTACTAAGTCCCATGATCCTCCAAGTAGCGAAACCCTTGGATGTTTTTTGCCCTGAGAGTTCTGGAACGTAACATATGCAACTCTTCTGGAGCTTTGTGTTTAGTGAGGCCTCCAATTTCTGGTCGTATTATCACCTGGGTCGTGAACAGGAGCAAGGTTTTGGGTTCAGGGTCTGGGAATCTTGGCGGGTTCTAGAATCTTGGAGGTACTAGGATCCCTGCGGTTTTTTACGTGTATGTTTAGGGTTTAGGGTCTAGGGCTTAGGGTTTGTATGTACCATGTACGTATGACCTGTCTTTATGTACGACTGTATCTGCTACTGCTCGACCACTCCCCTGAACCCTAAATCCTGCGCCCCTAGCGCCTCTACTAGCGGTCGCCGGTGTTGCGAGCAAGTCTCTCCCAGAGAGTCCCAAACCCCTCAATTAAGGAATATAGCCTAAATCATAGTCTGGATCCCTTTCTAATTTAAGGTATATTCCTTAATTAATTAAGGAATAGAGCTTAAAGCATAATATGATCCCCCTTCTGAGGTATATTCCTTAATTAAAGGGGCATTGGGCTCTCTGGGCTCGGCCAAGGCATCAGTCAAGGTGAAGGATCGCTGACGGCCTAAGGCGCGCTGCAGGGTCAGTTCAGTGGTCTTCTTGAGAGACTAATGTAGGGGCCTTAGTAAGTAGAATAGTGTTTGGGGGTATATCATACCATAATTATAGCAAGGAGCCCCCAAAGCCCGGTTCTAATTGTTAAGGCCCCTGCATTGGGTATCGATTTGGGATAATTTGGAGTGGCCCTTGTTGTCTAATATAGAGGCCTAATTAAAAACATTTCTGGGGAGTGTTGAAATCGACACCTAGTCTGAGAGCTTGAACACTTGGAGGCCTTCCAGGCAGTTGGTTGCGTTTTCCAATCCTTTTCTTGCGTTCGGGTCTGATGCATTGGATCTCCAAGGCACATGAACAGCTCTCCGCAAACCCTCGACGTCTACAGATTCCAAGAGTAGTATTGGGCCATTAACAATGGGTCCTATGATCTCTGATTGTCTACATTATCATACTCTAACTCTGCTCTAAATACCGAGGCCCCTACGTCACATATTCCGAAAGTAGAGATCCTTCGGTTGCCTTAAACCTTGGTACATGTAGTTGAGCCCTCAACCCTAAAACCCTAAACCCTAAACCCTAAACCCTCAACCCTAAAACCCTAAATCCTAAACCCTAAACCCTAAACCCTAAAACCCTAAAACCCTAAACCCTAAAACCCTAAACCCCGAAAACCCTCAACCCTAAAACCTCCACTCCGACTCTGTGAGGGTTTCCCTGGCCCAAAACTCGTCATCCCCAAGCCCCATTCGTTTGTCTCTAGAGAAGCCTAGTGAAGCCTGATCCCTGATCCCTGCGCCTTGTGAGGTTTATCTAGAAAAGACCTAGTAGAACCTGAATCCTTCGCCTTATCCGTTTGTTCTAGAAAGCCTAGTAGAAGCTTAATCCTCAAGCCGTACATCCTAGACCCAAAGCCCTGAAAGAGAACCCCTACACTAAAAGATGCATAAACTCTGCAAAACCCTCAGCACCAAAGAAAGCCCTCAACGTCTCATCCGAAGCCGAGGTTATCCTTGTCCTTCAAGAGGACCCGAAGCCTGAACCTGAAGGTTTAGGGCAATGTTTTCATGCCCCCGGGATCGCATGGCCCAGTAGAGGGTTTAGGGTCGAGGTGTTTAAGGTTTAGTTTTGAGTGTATAGTGTAGTATAGCATAGCATAATAGCATAGCATATCAAACTATCTTGCATCATGTTATTTTATATGAGCTCAGTGCCCCAACTTTGCATGATGGGCCATGGGATACTGCGAACTCACTCTCTGCACTTCCGGGCGCAAGCGCGGCTCCGCGCGTGCCAAAGTTTCCCTCGCCGGCGTAGACGAAGACCTCTTTAAGAAAGGGGGCCAGACCGTTTCCAGCGCGTAAACCCGAAGACGCTACAAGGCTAATTAGCCCTGAACCTAGAAGGCTAATTAAGCCCTGAACCTGACTCTGACTCTGCAAGTCTGAGAGCTGGTAAGCTCCAAGGTAAGGAGGCCTATACTATACTACACTATAGTATACTCTACTATGTTATACCGCACTCTACTATACTATATACTACAGTATACTATATTATACCATGCTCTACTATACTATCACTAACTTGGGCTCACCACGATACTTTGGGAATCCTTGACCTCAGGGGAGGTGTTCTTCGGGCCTCTTTGTCCGGGTGTTGCAGAGCTTGCAGCTTGTTTCGGGAAATCAGTTGAGGGTTTAGGGTTTAGGAGTTTGGGTTTAGGGTTTAGGGTTTAGGTGAGAATTTAATCCGGAGGCATTCAAGCCCTAGACTCAGACCACCCTCCAGACTCTCTGCACGAGACGCGGATGACTCACAGCTGCTTTTTGCCGTCATGACGCCGAAGCACGGCTGGACATGTTGAGAGGGTGAGGCTGTACAATATGCCAAGATGTGGCAAGGTTGGTCCTGGACCCGGATCCCATTCCCAAACTGAAGCATCAGTTTCTACTCTAAGAGCCTGCGTCCCCAAAATCACAACAGAAAGCGCAGGACCAACCTTGGTGATGTACACGCAGTAGCAGACAGCAGACTTTGATTGCTCTTTGTCGTAATATCTTGATCCCCGAAGTAATAAGTCGACCTTCAAAGCCTTTCCCTGCGCAATTTAGGGTCTAGGGTTTAGGGCGTACAGGTTTAGGTTAGGATTTAGGGAGCCACAAAGCCTCGAAATAGCCAAGAAGTGACAGCAGTATTCAAACCCCTCTACCGCCCATACATGCGTGAGCGAACGTTCTACTCCCTGAACGATACAGGATGTTCAGAGCGGATCAGGAGTGGCGTTTAGAGTCGTTGTGGGTTTCCGTTTCGACTCTCGGGTGTAGGGAGCAGGGTCTGGGCTTGCGTTTTAAGGGTGTAGGGTTCCGGGGCTCTCTCCATGAAACGCCTGAAAGCCCAACCTAGACCCTACAGCCCTAAGCCCCTAGACCCTAGACCGTATAGACCCTAAACCCCTAAACCCGACATCCTTAGACCCTTACACCCCTCCCCCAAAAGGAATACCCCTAAGCCCAAACTCTAAACCGTAAACCCTAAACCCCAAACCCTAAGCCCCAAAAGGAATACCCCTAAGCCCAAACCCTAAACCCTAAACCCTAAACCCTAAACCCCCAAAAGGAATGCAGGAGAGCCAACGCAAGTCAGAATTCGAAGAGGCGAACGGGGCCGTTCGGCTCCAAAGCCAGGGCTTCTGCAGCAGAGCCAGCGTCGCTCGATCAGAAAGCTTGAAAGCAATGGTGATAGGATACCTATCACTGAGGTTTTTGTAAAAACCCTCTCTGCAATACCATCGAATACTCTAGCATCAGGTTTGGGGTTTAGAGTTTAGGGCTCTGGGAAGCCGAAAAAGCTTCTGTGGCTCCATCCAGCGATTCTGGCCTGGCTGCACAGCCAACTTGTTCGAACAGAGTGGCTAGTGATTGAGGTCGGGTCCCATGCTGAATCCTGAACCCCTGCCCTGAATATGAAACCTTCAATCCCCATCCCCAAGCTCCTAAGTCCTAAGCAATGGGTCCTAAACCCTCAACCCACACTGAACTCTCAACCTTGAGTCCAGGCTACAGCCTGTAACCATTCATTCGTTGACCCCTAACCCACAGGTAGAACCCTAAACCTGAAGCCCTAAATACTGCAGCATCAACCCGAAACCCTAAATCCTAAACCCTAAACCGCATAAACCCGAAAGCCCTAAGCCTAAGCAGCCAGCCCTGCACTCTGCCCCACATCCCGGCCCACGGGATGCACATCGGGACCCCTCCGCAACTCCAGTCCTTTATGGGAGTTTTTCAAGAAGCACCGGAAGTCGGTGATGTGAGTCATTGGGGAAACATCTTAGGGGTTAGGGTTAAGGGCCTAATACAGAAGCCCGGATTTAGGGTTTCATTGGTTTGAGAAACTCCCTCAGATCGTTCTGCGGATCGGGCCGGCCAAAGTGGCTTGGTCGCCTTTGCGCAAGAAACCAAAAACCTGCGGACTATGCACTATTAGGGTCTAGGGTTGAGGGTTTAGGGTGGACAATGTTGCTACCGTCACTATTCTCAGGCTTTCTGTTGCTGGCTTTGTTCTTGCTAGATTGTTGCTTGTCATTGCTGCTGTTGTTCCGGTTATGATTACTAGGCCAGCATCAGTAGATGACCGTGGTCATCATTCAAATCGTCATCATCGTCCTAGCCATCGTGGTGCCTCTAGCTACTATGGCCTCTGCATTGCTGAAGGAAGCAGCCTAAAACCACCCAGTGAAACACTACCGAGCACCTACTCTGAGGCTCAGCGGACCAGGAAAGCGAGTGATTATACCAGCATAAAGGGGGGTGGTCGCTTTTCTCCACTGGCTAAGCCTCCTGGCTTTTCAAGTGGACGCTACATCCTAGCCTGGCGAGTCCTCGAGCTGCAATCAGGGCTGTAAGGTGTTCTCGTGCTAATTTCTGTGGTATCCTGATTTCATGCAGACATAGAAATTGCCTTACTGCGTGTGCGGGACCTGCTAGTAGTGCTCCTACTATTTCTGTGTACTACTGTCGCCATTGCTGCTGCTGCTGCCCTTCCTACTACTCCTGCTCTAGCCCTCAAGTATAACTACCGCTAACGCTACAACCACAACTACGACTACCACTACCACCGCTACTTCTGCGGCTACCCCCACTTTTACCGCCGGCGCAATCGCTGCCGCTGCCGCTACCGCTACACCGGGTACACCGTACCCCTACTACTACCACTACTGTTGCCACTACCACTGTTGCCACTACCCCTACCCCTACTGCTGCCGCCAGCACTCGGCTACCACCACCACCCCAAGCCCTACCCCTACACCTAGTGGACTGGTACGACTACTACGATTACTACGACTACTACGACTACTACGACTACTACGACTACTACGACTACTACGACTACTACAACGACTACGACCACTAAGACGACTACCAGGACCGCGACGACTACGACGACGAACGACGACGACGACGACGACTACTACTACTACTAATACTCCTACTCCCACTCCCACTCCCACTCCCACTCCCACTCCCACTCCCACGCCCACTCCTACTACTCCTACTCGTACTCCTACTCCCTCCTGCTCCTACTCCTACTCCTACTCCTCCCACTCCTACTTCTACTCCTACTCTACTCCTACTACTCCTACTCCTACTACTACAACTACTACTACGACGCCTCCTCCTGTTCCAGGCCCAGTCCATTCCCTTCACCCGCAGCCGCGAGGACACGACTCGCAGCGCCAGCGCAGAGCCACGGCCGCCGCGCAAACGGCTCTTGGGCCGAAAAGTTTAGGGTTTAGTGGCTTTTAGGTTTAGTGGCTTAGGGGTTTAGGGTTTAGGGGTTTAGGGTTCTAGTGGTTCAGGGTTTAGGGTTTAGGGTTCAGTGGCTTAGGGGTTTTAGGGTTTCGGGGTTTAGGGTTTATTTTAGGGTTTAGGGTTTAGTGGCTTAGGGGTTTAGGGCTCAGGGGTTTAGGGGTTTAGGGGTTTAGGGGTTTAGGGTTTAGTGGCTTAGGGGTTTAGGGCTTAGGGGTTTAGGGTTTTAGGGTTCAGGGTTTAGGGTTTGAAAGGGTGGGTTGAGGTTATCTTTTGCCTTCGAGTAGGTCTTGCGAGCGTTTCGTAGAGGGCATTGAAAGTATTGAAATCTTTTCACACATTTTGTATGAGCTTTTCGGATGCTGTATACGAAAGTAGGGTTGCACCGTTGAAGCTTTACGATTTCAGGGCTTGGGGTTTAAGGGGTGGGGGGGTGTAATATAGGGCCCTAATGTCTACCAATACTGCTTTGGGGGTTCCTAATTATAGTTATAGTACAATGGGCCCCAAAACCCTATTCTAACTATTACGGCCCTTATATTATAGTACCCTTATAGATCCCTTATGGTTGCCCTAAGAGATCCCTTTAAAGGGAACCCTATTCTAACTATTGAGGCCCCTATATTAGGCGGCGGTTTATGTTTCTGGGTCTGCAGGATCCGGGTTTCCTACCATGAAAGTGCCGAAATGAGACGAATCTAGAAGCCTGAACAAGTGCTACGGTTGATATAAATCCTGCATGACCCACAATGAGGAATATACAGTACCATAGTTCCCATATATTCCTTATCATGGGTAATGCAGGATTTTATATCATCGACCGTAATACTATTCCCTTAGGGTTCTGCAGTATAGCTGTTTTTCCGAGAAAGCCCCATTCTAACACCCTAGGCAGTTTATTGAAATTTGACACTCGTGGATTCGCGTTCTCCCTAATAAAGCTCCAGCATCATGCGCGATCCCGCAAACAAAGACCTTGTCTTGGTTTGCGTGTGGCTTTTGGAATGTCTCTTCCCATATCCCGACTTTCAGTCAATATGCTACAGTCTTTCTCGTACTACGGTTGATGATATAAATCCTGCATTACCTGAAGGACCCTAAACTCTGGGAATTATGGTATATTCCTTATCATGGATAACGCAGGACTTATATCATCAACCATATTGTCCAGCCCCGGCTTCCGCGCCCTGCCTCCCTGTGGGAGTTTTCGAAAATAAGGGACCCTAATATGGTACCCTAAATAGTAGGATCCTTATTATCACGACCCCAAAATAAGGGGTACCCCTAATTTTCGGAAACTCCCCTGTGAAGGTTTTCGCTGAGTCGGGGTGCCCCGAGTCTCTCCTGCACCTTCGGGGCGGCGCCAGGCAACCCTTCGGCTCTTGGGGCATACTTGGAGGATCATGGGGCTTAGTAAGTAAGGTTATAAGTACATTAAGTGGGGTTATAAATATAGTTGGAGGATCATGAGGCATAGGAGTTTAGGGGTTTAGGGTTTAGATCCTACTCTTTAGGGGACTAAATATTAGGGTTCCCTATTTTGGAAATTGGAAACTCCCATGTAGAAGATCATCAATATGGGTGGTTGTCAAAATTATGGTCCCTTTTTGGGAACCCTAAATATTAGGTGCCGTACTATACTAGGGATATGCAGGAGTTTCCGAAAATGAGGGACCCGAATATAGTACCCTAACTAGTAGGATCCCTATTAGAAGGACCCCAAAATAAGGTAGCCCTAATTTTCGGAAACTCCCATATAGGCTCAGAACAGCAGCAAGGTTTGACGGATCAACAAGGACAGAACAAACAGTCGCCGTCGCAGAAATAGTCTTACTGCTGCTGCTGCTGCTGCTGCTGCTATACGTCTGCGACGACGATGTGGAGGACGACGAGCAGAACTATAGCTACGACGACTACTAGTACTTGCATGGCGGTTGCGCAGGAACATTCTCAATGACAAAGCCACATCGTACCGCTACCAAACATAGCTTTAGTGCCGTTCTTGGTAATGGCACTTTTAGGAATGAAGATGGAAAGTACTTGTAGCAATAGAATAGGGCAATGTCAACAGTGCTTGCAACATTGGCATTTACCACTGCTATCATGTAGCAATGTAGTAGACGTTTAGCCCTAACATAATAATAACGGCGACGTACTACGTGCTATGTACTACGTACTGCATCTGCCAAGTACTGCACATGGTATGCACTCCGGGCTACTACGTCTCAGATGGTCACTGCGTACTACATGCCAGGTTAACTCCGTGTTGCCTACTACATACTACATATTCCGGACCCTAAACCCTAAACCCTAAACCTGAGCAGTGTTACCACGTACTCCGGACCCAGCCCTCCTCAACTCGTAAACTCGTGCAGGCAGCAAGCACAAGCAGATCAACTACGAGGAGCTACCGACAGAGTCATCGGAGCCCAGAACCCAAAACCCTAAACCGAAAGCCTCGTGCGGTTCTCGGTGGCTTGGCGCAGAAGAGACCGATCCCTGCTCCCCTCACAACGCGCTCGACTGGAGAACTTCTTGTGCGATGCTGCTGGACGTGATCGTCATCATCATCATCAGCACCACGATCACCATCATCCCCATCATCTCCATTACCATCTCCATCTCCATCGCCATTATCGTCATCATCGTCATCATCATCATCATCATCACCATCAGCATCTCCATCATCATCATCATCATCGTCATCATCATCATACTCACTATCTTCGCGTTTATCTTTATCTCCAGATTCGTCTTATTATGCATCATATTCATCTTCATCTTCTTCGTCACCAACGTAACATATTCATATCCATCTTCATCTTCCGCCTCTTCTTCTTCATCAGCACCATAAGAATTGTCATAGTCACCATCATCATGATGGCGACTGGGATTTATCATCAGCAGCACAATCAGCATTGTAAGCATGATCTTCATTTTGCATATCCGTGTCGTCATTGCTGGGGCAATCCGGCAATCCAAAGGCCGAAAGCGTTGTTGGACAAAGGTTCTCTTGCAAACCAATAAGTTGAACAGTGCATCGGGGATGCCTGATCGCCGAGCCAGAAGTGGATTGTAATGCAACAGTGCTTTCAGTAGGCTCCTGCAAAGCCCCAAAGCATTCAATCGTAGTGCAGACCAATGGACTGGCTGCAAAAGCTCCCGCTGACGAATGATTCGCGACAGATCGTTCGTGGTCTGAACCAAAAGTTGTTAAGCGCGGGAACAGTGAATCCCCATACAGGAGCTGGCGGCAGAGTACAAGCTTGTGCACAAGGCGCGGTAAGATTAGACCACCCTCAACTGTGTGCGCAAATGCAGGGGCGTGGAGCGTGCAAGCGTGTTGCTCGGAAAAGGCGACCCCTGAGCCACGGCCGATGGAGTTGGGCGGAGTGATGCGCGATCTTTTAGTGAGGAGGGCTTCCTTTCGTAAAGACTGTATCGAGAAGATCTAGGGACGACAGAGATAGAGGCAGAAGAGGGAGAGGGCGAGTGTCCAATCCTCCTGTGCTGTGTGCACTTTTCAATGTCATGTGCTGAGCACGTTGCTTTACCTTCCTGGCCCAAACTGAGTCAGTGCAGCAGTTCTCGTTGGTTTAAGGTGTAGTTCGGCAAGTCTCCTTTATTTTCTCGCCATGCGTCTTCCCACTCTACTCTCCAGGAAGAGCAGGCAGCAGGCGAAGGGAGATGCCAAGGAAACTGTCGACAAGGCCTCGGAGGCAGCACGCAATGCAGCCGCGGCTGCTTGCCAGGGAGCTCAAGATGTAGCTGACACCTCCGCCAGCTATGTTGAGAAAGCATCGGATACAGCGGTGGCTGCAGCACGCGAGGGCGCACAGAATGCGGCTGACACATCGGCAACTTACATGGAGAAGGCTCGCCAGGGTGCCCAAGACATGGCAGATGCCTCAGCACCTTACGTGGAGAAGGCTCAGCAGGGTGCTCAAGATATGGCTGACGCCTCGGCACCTTACGTGGACAAGGCTCGCCAGGGTGCCCAGGACATGGCGGATGCCTCAGCACCTTACGTGGAGCAGGCTCGCCAGGGTGCTCAAGACATGGCTGATGCCTCGGCACCTTACGTAGAGAAGGCTCGCCAGGGTGCCCAGGACGTGGCGGATGCCTCAGCACCTTATGTGGAGCAGGCTCGCCAGGGTGCTCAAGATATGGCTGATGCCTCAGCACCTTATGTGGAGCAGGCTCGCCAGGGTGCTCAAGATATGGGTGATGCCTCGGCACCTTACGTGGAGAAGGCTCGCCAGGGTGCCCAAGACGTGGCGGATGCCTCAGCACCTTACGCGGAGCAGGCTCGCCAGGGTGCCAAGGATGCTTGTGATGCATCCGCTCCCTACATTGAGAAGGCTCGCCAAGGCGCAAAGGATGCGGCTGACGCATCAGCACCTTACATCGAGAAAGCTCGTCAGGGCGCCCAGGATGCGGCTGATGCATCGGCACCTTATGTGGAGAAGGTTCGCCAGGGTGCTAAGGATGCGTGTGATGCATCCGCTCCCTACATTGAGAAGGCTCGCCAGGGCGCGAAGGATGCCGCTGATGCATCGGCACCTTACGTGGAGAAGGCTCGCCAGAATGCCAAGGATGCTTGCGATGCATCCGCTCCCTACATTGAGAAGGCTCGCCAAGGCGCAAAGGATGCGGCTGACGCATCAGCACCTTACATCGAGAAAGCTCGTCAGGGCGCCCAGGATGCGGCTGATGCATCGGCACCTTATGTGGAGAAGGTTCGCCAGGGTGCTAAGGATGCGTGTGATGCATCCGCTCCCTACATTGAGAAGGCTCGCCAGGGCGCGAAGGATGCCGCTGATGCATCGGCACCTTACGTGGAGAAGGCTCGCCAGAATGCCAAGGATGCTTGCGATGCATCCGCACCCTACATGGAGAAGGCTCGCCAGGGTGCCCAGGATGTAGCCGACGCATCCGCGCCTTACCTCGAAAAGGCGCGTCAGGGAGTTCAGAGCATGGCCGACGCCTCGAGGCCCTGGTTCCAAAAGGCCACGGAAGCCGCACGCCAGGGCGCGCAGAAGATTTCGGAAGCTTCAGCCCCATACCTCCAATCGGCCTCAGAGCAAGCCGCCAGCGCCGCCAGTGCAGCTCGCACGAATGTGGAGAGTGCCTTCAGCAACCAGGACTGGGGCTGGCTGTCGTGCAAAAGCTGCCAGGCAACCACCTCCGATGAGGTGGTCGTGGCTGCGGGGGCTGCAGGGGACAGAGTTCAGTAGAACCAGCGTAGGAGCCGATGTGCTCGAGTTTTACCGGCAAAAGCCCGGATGAATGTGACACAGAAGGGGGCATGTCTGCTCACGTGCAGATTCCCCCTGCCTTATCACAGATCTGTAGAGCATCTTGATGCAGAAAGTCTTGCATTTTTGTTGCAGTGCGCCGGCGCACGATGATGACGTTGGATCTTCGCCCTGCATCCTATTTGCTAGCGCCAAAAGCTGCGAGCTGTTGCCACCATTTCTGCCACAGCCGGACTGTTGTAGTAGCCGCAATAGTTGGAATAGGGTCCGGGGGAAAACTATACCATAAATATAATAAGGAACCCCAAAATTTCCTACAAAACTCCGAAGCACCGATATGGGGCTAAACCCTAAACTCTTCATAGAACCCTTATAGGAACCCTTATAGGAACCCTTTAAAGCACCGATATCTGAACCTTCAAGCTGCGGGCTATGTCCATGCTGCTAGGCTCTGGAGGTTGCCAAGCGCGGCAAGCAGAAAATTTGGGACCTGGACGAGGAGCTTTGGCGTTCCATTAAGGCCCCTGCATAACTCTAGTATAGTAGCATAATATAGGTGCATTAGGGTGACAGGATTGACATACTTTTTCGTTGATACCGAAATTAAAAAGTGTACTATGTAAGTAATATACTCACTATATCATATCATCGCGATGCTATCGCCTACATCTGAATCCCGATATTGTGATACGCCTACTTGCAGGCTTGCGACGCAGGATCTGGGCACATCGCGGTTGTAGCTTCCGCGGCTTTCCAACCACAGTCTTGATCGCTGGTTCGGCTCGTGGTCTTCATGGCCTTAATAGGGCTTACTTGAGGCTCATGGGACTTAGTAAGTAAGGTTATAAGTAGCTTATAATTAGGATAACCCCACTTAGGGGACTTATACCCAATTATAACCTACTTACTAAGTCCCATGATCCTCTAAGTAGGGTTTAGGGTTTTGGGCTTAGGGTTCAGGAGGGGTTGAGGATTCTATGAGCAGGGTCTTCGTGCCCTATTGTGCAAATGTCGACCTTCCAAACTGCACCCCCTTCACTATCAATCCTTTGGGCCATGTCGGGATTCCTGTGGATTTTGCCGTTCTGCCTCAGGTCTGGGACACGTAACCTTAACAAAGCAAGCATGCGCAAACCTCCGAACAGCTCGAAGCAGCAAACTGACACAGGCCATCCGCCTCTACGTAAGCAAGACTGCCCTGAAGACTTCGAACGTGGGCCTTGGGCACTACAGTGTCAAGTGATCGAGCCCACTGCATGACAAGTGCCAATGCACGGAGCGAAGCCTCCTTCTGAGATCCTAGAGATCCCATTATCCCTTGATTAAGGAATATACCTTAAACCAATATATCAAGGCCCCTATCATGTAACGTCGGACTGCCGTAAACTTCAAGCTCCAAGCCTCAACCTTAGACCCTAAACCCCTTTGGCTTCCTTTCAAGGGCGGAAAGATCATGTCAAACTCCGTTCTCGAAAGGACGCAGCTGGCAGAAGTGTGGAGCCAGAGCGGGAGACTCTATGTACAACATAGGGGCCTGAATCATTAGACAGGGCTGTAGGGTGCGATAGGGACTGGTATATGGGTTGCATAGAGGGGCTTGACAAGTAGAACTTGCTTCGTGTTGAGGAGTTTTGAAAAGTGATATAGAAACTGTAAGGGAGCATGATTGTCTCGCTAGTCCGACCCCAATATTGCATTATAGTCGGAGTTTTGGGCGTAAGGGTGAAGAGTTTCGGGTTGTATGAGTTGCTGCTGCTATAATGCTTCCATCATGACTGCTAACGTCATTGTTTCCGTGACGGTTTTGTATTGTTATAAGTTGGGTCATGATCATGATCATGACGACTGCGGTGATGACAATGATGAGAAGCCATTGCTATTTCTTTGCTTGTTATGGCCTTCAACGCGGAGACATCCAAGAGTTGCGTACTTCTAGAGTTTTCTTGCAGGCATGCAGGGACCGGCAGCATGTGTACACATGCGCAGTATGTATACACATGCACACGGTGCACAGTGCACGACCCGTCCACCACCCCGGCCGGCTGAGTATGTTTGCAGGTGGATCATTCCGGTGTGTTTCTACCCAGATCCATGCTCACAGGCTTCGAGGTTTGCATTTCGAGTAGCCCCTAATCCCAAACCCTAAACCTCCTCTGTGCTTAGGTCCCCCAAGGCCGACGTGACGAAAACGGATTCGGTTACAAAAACCGATTCTTTGAAGCTCGAGGAGGAGGACGAGGTCGCTCCGGCTGAGGCCGAGGTGCGAACCCGTCAGCAACAGGGGCCTTCATGGGGTTCCTTTAAGGGGGTCGATAATTTTGGCCAAGTCACTCTCAGCCCCAAGGGGCTTTCGAGAACAATGTTGCGAGCAACAACGAGCAAAGCTATTCAACGCTCTGAAGCTATTGAGCCCCGTTATATTAGAGTCTGGCGGTGTTGGGTCGAACGTCTTTCGCATGTTGCAGTGGGCATTGTCTGGAAGAGGGTTCAATCTGCTACAGGTTTCCTGCAATACTTCAGACGTTGCGAGCTGATAAACCCTAAACCCTGACGTAGCTCAGCATGCGGCCGTTTTTAGTACCTCAGAAGCGAAGAAGCGAAAGCTCCCGGAAGATTCCTTAGTAGCTGCGTGGATACACTTTACACGTTTTTGGATCCGGATAATACGGTTGATGATATAAATCCGGCAGTACCCAGAATAAGGAAAATATGGGTATATTCCTTATTAGGGGTCATGCAGGATTTATATCATGAGCAGTACCACCCACTATAAAGCTTAACGTGTACACGTTTTGGGGCTTATGAACCTAGCAACTAAGCATGTTGTCAAAGTTTTGCTCCATCGTGGTCATTCCCTGCCTATTGCAGTGCTGCTCTTCGTCGGGGGATGCTTATCCGGCTTGCCTGCAGCCAAACCAGACAGCTTCGAAGATCCAAGTCCAAGATCGAGGCAGCTAGTGAGCATGACATTGCATTTCTTGTTATTGTGACTACTGAGTAGTGCTAGGGTACTAGTCGTATCTGCAACGGCCACAGCAACAGCCGCGCCGCAGCAGCAAAAGCAGAAGCAGCGGCAACGTCAGCAGCATCAGGAACAACAAGACCAGCAGCAAGCCCCACAGCAACAGGACCGGAGGAGAGTTTCATACCAATGGTTTCGTCACAACACTAGTCCCCTGAACCCTAAACTCTAAACCCGAAGCCCGAAGCCCCAAACTCTAAAAGCGAAGCCCAAACTCTAAGCCCTATACCGGCCAGGCGTCGGAGCCACGAGCGGGGAGTGCTGCATCCGAGAAGCCACTGGAAGCCTCTGCAGTCGAGGGCGCAGGGTAGGGCCTTGCTCCCTCGGTGATCGGTTCGGATTCTGGCTTCGGGCATAGGTTTAAGAGATGAAGTCGTGTAACTAATCCTACTCTCTTCCGAAGCCAAATGTTTGTACGTGCATTTCAGAGGCCCTAATAACTGTGGCTTATTTTTTCATATTCATGTCAATCAAGCTATATATGGTTGCAATGATGTAGTGCCTGTGATGCCAGTCTCCATCGTTCACCGAGAGCCAAGGTGTAGTTCGGAACTAGTCAGCTTGGGGGTCCGGATAGTCCCGTTTCCACTTCCTGTTCTTGTGTCCCAGGCCCTTACTCTAAGCCCTGAGCAGCGTGACAGGAATCCTTTACCGTAAACTCTAAACCCCTCAACCCTACAAGAAAGTTTCAGCTGAGCAGTCCGGAGATTCATTGTCGTATTTCGGCGCCGATAGAGATTAGACAACCTAGCCATGACCGAAAATCCAGCCGCGGTTGAAGGCCTAGGGTTAAGGGACACTGTCGGCAACAGGACCACACATAGCCGCAAGGCGCAGTCGTCCATGGCGGTGATAGTAGCTTGAAACTATACCAACAAACATGATCATCGCTGTAGCGGTGGCTACAAAGCGGCACGTATAATCAGCAAAACTATAGTAGTTGCGGCATTCCTGATGAGAGTAAGAGCAGTACCAACGCTGCGCGCGTCGACATAGTGGCCGCGCCATGATTAAGTCTAAAGTCTAGATGTCGCTCCATGTAGCCATGGCGACAAGCGCTAGCACAGGCACGAGCGATAGGACGAATCACGGCGGCTACAGCTCTGGCCACGAACATAGTTATGTTGAGGTATAGAACCCAGAACTAGCAGTACTAGCAGTTCTAGTAGCTAATATTTCGCTGTCGTCGCAGGTCAGAACTGTCGGTAGCATCTCTCCTTGCCTTCCACTGAGTTCACCCTTCGCAGGAAACCTAGGCCCTAAGCAAGAACTTGATGCTTCATGTGTCTTGACCCTCGGCTTCTTCGGGTACCAAGAAGAGCTCGTTGCATGTGATTTAACAGGCATTTCTGGAGGATCCTGATGCGAAGAAGTGGAGCAAGTCCTCCTAGATGGCAGTTTGGGCTGATGGGACAGGCTCCCCATTGAATGAGACTGCCTCAGGTTGCTGCAGATCACGTCTTCGTCTTTCCTCAACTTCCATCCGCTTCCTCCAGGTTGCCTTCCTAGCGTCTCACTGTGATTCTTTGCCCCCTTGACCTTAGACTTTGCAGGCCGTTCGAGTTGCAACCCACAGCCCTGCAAGCGGCCGCAGCACACTGCACGGGTTCCCCCACACCCCTTCGAAGTGTCATCGGTAGCCCCTTGCATTCTGGACTTTCGATCGTTTTGTCCAAATGGGGGTTTCCCAAAATAGGGGGCCCTAATATAGGACCCTAGATTGTAGGATCCTTATAAAAAGGACCCCAAAATAAGGTACGTACCCCCAATTTTCACTCGACTGTGCCCAGAACCGAAACCCCGGAAGAGGGCCCTTCGAAGATCCTCCACGGCGAGCGATGGTAGGGTTTAGGCTTTAGGGTTTCGGGTTTCGGGCTTCGGGTTTCGGGTTTAGGGCTTCGGGTTTCGGGTTTAGGGTATCACCTGATAGCTGCTCACATGATCGCTGCAATGGTTTATTCCAGGACAAGGGGGGCTTTAGGATTGCAGAGCTCATGCATCGAAGATGCTGGTCGCCTGCTCTGGTTAGTCGAGAGACAAACCGGATGGGTAGGGATCAAACAGAACAGGATCAAACAAAACAAAAAAAAATAAGACAAAACAAATCGGATGCCTTATCTCATCCACTCCCGTCGGAGACCCTAGTGCGGCACTTGGGGCATTTCCGCTGTTGGCAGCGGTCATATGTCATGGTTTTGAAGTTTGGGTCACCCTAGGCTATGGTTTCGGATGTTGTTTAGGGTGTCGTTGTGCGTCATGTCAACCCCAAAGCAGATTGCTGTTGTCGGTCGTGTTGCCAGCCAGCATATTATGATTTCGAAGTTTAGCTTAGGGCCTGGGGACTGTAGGCGATGTTGTTTCGCGTGCCGTTTTCCGGCAAAGCATCTCGACGAACCAGGGCCATGTACTACTGACGCCAAAGGCGACAGTTCGCAGGCAGTGTGCTGCCGCCACATGTCCCAAAGGTCTTTCACAGAGGCAATGGACAAGAGAAAGCAGCCTGTCTGGCATTTCTGGTTCAGATGTTTGGGGGTCGGGATGAGCAGCAGGAGTCTCGCAGTGTGCAGTTTGAATGACTGGTAGTCAATTCAAATGCCATGTCTCGGTACATGAAACCTAGCCGAGATAGGCCCCACATCAATAGCACCTATAATGTACAAATGTAGTAATTGGTAATGTAGTAATATAGTACTATAGTAATGTAGTCATCTAGTAATATAGTAAGATAGATAAACCAAGCCTGGGGGCCTGCTTCTGCCGTCTTCCGCGCGCTTCTGGAAGCGCACTCTGCCACAGAAGCGTCACTACTAGCGGAGCGGCGGTCAGGACTTTTTCTGGATCGTTGTGGGGCGTCTGAAGCACTGTTGAAGTATTGCAGAGTATAGCGTATAGCATGGTATAATTAGTACCGTATAGTTTAGCATCGTATACACTAGTGTAGTCACTACTGACTGCTAGTCAGAATGGCAGCATGAATCGCAGCAGTCCACAGTGCAGTGCTGCTATTTCCATGCCGGCGCTGCTTGGCTCAACCGCCCTTCATAGAAAGTTTGAAAGCGAAGTGCCCATGGGCTGCACTCGGTCCAGGACGGTTCGGGATGTATTTCGGGTATAGGGTTTAGCAACATCGATAGCGACTAATGTTCAGGGTACAGGCCGAGGAAAGAAGTACAGGTGTTAGAGGGTTTCGGGGCATATGTCGGGTATAAGGGTCCATTATGGTGCAATAGTGGTAGGTGGTAGTACGAAAGCCCTGGAAATAACTAGAGGTTTCCCTTGAGCGTGTTGCGGAAACAGCCCCACTCACCAATCCATGCACCCCACCTACGGATAGCTGCGCGCAGGCACGGGGCCACTTTGCGACGATGATCTACTACAGGCACGGTTGTCCCAAGTGTTCGCATTTTTCCTGTCACAGCTCTTGTCAGTGCAGTGGCTCATGGATTTCCACGGCTGTTGTCCGAACCCATGAAACCACGAACCCCAGAGGCTGCACCACCCGAAACCCTAAATGATGCCAGGCTCAGGGCGTTGAAATGTTTTTGTGAGATCGAGTCCTCGTCGCGTTACTAGGACCAAAAGCATCACGTCCATCCTCCTCTCCATCACCATCCTGTTCATCATCCTGATCTTGTCCATTTGAGCTATTCTCCTGTTCATCACCTCATCCCCATCGCCACCATTTTCTACCACAACCCCCGATCATGACTCCAAACGCAGAAGTGCGCAGGAAAGGCTATGGCGGCCTGCTGATCCTCTTTCGCATCGTTGGCACCTCCTGGCCATTTGGCGTCGCTCGGCTGTTAACATTGTACAGCGTCGCGAACAAATACTGGGCTCATGCACAGATGCAGATGAAGTTTCGAAATCAGGGTCTTACCAGCAGCACCACTAGCTGGCAACTGCTGCTACGGTTGAACGTGTGCTGTTGCTGTTACTGTTGCTATTTCTACGAAGTGCTGCCCTTCCTTCCTACTCGTACTACTACAATCAAAGCTACGAGGCCAGCCAGTGCTTCGAATGCGTTGCGAGTTGTTGGCCCAGAAATCCCCGGCAGTCATAGATAGTCTCCGGGTGAACCCGATTCCTAAGCTCCCCATCCTCAAATCCTGCATGGCCACCGGAACCCACGCTAGGACAAGTCGTAACTCAATCCCTTTTTCCCCTGCTAAAGACTCGACCCTAGAAAGCAGTAAGCGCTTGCCTGAAGCGGCAGTTCCAAGGTGGCGCCGGGTCTGTGTCTCGACATCATTGGAACCTTAAGCCCTCAACCCTAAACCCCTACAGCGCTAAACCCCAAAACCCTAAACTCTAAACCCTAAACCCCCTAAGCCTAAACCCCGACTCTCAAAGCTCCTCGAATGGCTTCGGGAGCCTGGGTTGACTGTATATTGTGGGGTTTGGGTAATAACTCGTAACAGTATTCCCTTAAGGGCTACTTTAAGGAATACTATAAAGGTTCCCTCAAGGGTTACTTTGACGACTACTATAGGGGTTCCCTTGTGGTCCCCAAAAGAAGGTATAGCATAGTCAGTATAGTACCCCGCCGAAGTCCTACTGTACAGGCCCTAAGTTGTAGCTGGATCTTGCCAGAAACTTGGAAGCTAACCGATGGGCACTGAACATGGTAAGTAGTACCCTAAACCCAAAACCCTAAGCCCCCTGACTCTCTTTTAAGCCACACATGTGGGTGGTTTTCAACATTAAGGGTCCCTTTTTGGGTCCCTATTAAATAGGCCCCATTAAAACAAAGGCACGAAAAAAGAAAGGGTCCCAAAGAGGAGCCCCGATTTTGACAACCACCCATGTAGGCACCACTATCGGGGAGGCCAGTGGTTGCGACGACCTCTTTCTCGTGCATCCCGTTACGGACATAGTTGAACACACACGAAGCTGGCAAGTCGTTTAACCTCCTGCGCCATTCTGGTTGCTGCCGAAATATTTTGGATACGGTTACTTGGAGGGTCGGGGGACTTCGTAACTGGTTGTTTTAGGGACTTATAAGTACCATAACCCCAATTAGGGTCCCCTTTAGGGTACTTATAAGTCTACTTACTACCTACTTACTAAGTCCACCGACCCTCCAAGTAGGGTATCTGATGCTGAAAGCAATGAGGAGCCCCGGTTCTGAGACAGGGACGCTGCGATTCTTGTTTCTGCAGTAGCAAACGATTCCCACACTCGAACCTCCTGCTGCTACCGGGCCGCGGCAATTCTCTTTGATCATGAAGTATCCGCATCGCTCATCTCGAAAGGTGCTTGAGATTGAGGGTACTAAGCCTAGACCCCTAAACCCTAAACCCCAAACCCCTTAGGATGAAGGCCTGGGGCAGGGCCTGACAGAATGGCTGAGCTATCACTCTTCTGACACCCAAAACCAAAACCTCAACTTAGGGCTTAAGGGTTCAGCGTTTACGAGTTCAGGGCGTAGGTCTTAATCCTGAACTTGTGCCATAAACATCTGTGCCCAAACACCTGCATGACCTTAATACTGCGTCTACTGCTCAGGATAGCTCTGGCCATTAGCCTGATTCTTAGCTTTTGGCCAGCGCTGGACGACATCATCCGAAGCAGGCGCGCTACTACGGTTCAAGCATGATAAGGGGGTCGGAAGAATTGGCAAGACCCGAAGACACCTACTAACTCTGACGACTCCCGCATGGGTGGTTGTCAAAAGGATGGTCCCTTTTAGGGTACCCTACATACCAGGTGCCGTACTGTAGCAAGGACCCTTTTGACAACTACCCATATGGGAGTTTCCGAAAATAGGGGACCCTAATATAGCACCCTAAATAGTAGGATCCTTATTATAAGGACCCCCAAATAAGGTACCCCCCAATTTTCGGAAACTCCCATATCATTGTGCTAGGTTTGGATCCCAGAGTCTTGACCGAAAGGCTATGGCTGAACATGGGCTGACTGCTCGGCTTGGGCCGGTTCTGGGGCCAACGGTTGATGATATAAATCCTGCATTACCTTAAGGACCCTAAACTATGCGGAATAATGGTATAGTCCTGATTATAAGGACCCTAAACTATGGGGAATAATGGTATACTCATTATTATAAGGACCTTAAACTATGGGGAATACTGCTATATTCCCAATTATGGGTCATGCAGGATTTATATCATCAACCGAAGCACCCGTGATCCGACAGTTCGCTTCGCAGCTGAGGTTGGGGCTGGGAGGTCCTATGGCGGTCGGAATCATTCGTAGTACGGCTGATGATATAAGGGTACCTTCAAGGGGTTCCTTTAAGGGATCTATAGGGGGTATAGGGTTTAGGGTTTAGGGATATAAATCCTGCATTACCCCCAAAACGGAATATACTGGTACCATAATTCCCATAATCTAGGGTCATTAAGGTGGTACAGGATTAGAATCATGGACCGTAGTGCCCCCTTTTGGTCCCCAGGCAGATCTGTTGTACCCCCAAAACTCTGTTCTAATTGCTAAAGCCACGTATAATGCAGTGATCTCTGATGTAGAACAAGGAGCCAGCTGTTAAGATGGCAACCTAGGTTTGCTCGATCGTCTGAGTGGCACGACCTCTGTTAGGCTTTTTGAGAACTTAAGCTTGTTGATTCGGTGCAGAGCCTTCTGATTTTGAGCCGACTGGTTGAAACTCCGACGAACGTCAGAAGCTCAGTTTGAAGAACTGCGGTTTTTGTACGCCGCCCGTTGGGCAGGGACGATTTCATCAGTCACCCCTACGCCTTCCAGCTCTTCGCATATCTTTTAGGTGTCCTGGCTGCAGCGTCAAGTTAAGCTTAACCCGAAACCCTAAACCCTAAACCCTGAACCTTAGACCCCTAAACCCCAAACCCTAACCCCTAAACCCCTAAACCCCTAAGCCCTGAACCCTTAGCCCTAAACCCCTTGACCCCAACTTAAACTTTGATCCCCTGAACCCCTGAACCCTAGACCGTACGGGTTGCGGGTTTAGGGCTGCAAAGTGTGAGCCTTGAGCTCAACCGCCCCACCTGACACTGAGCCCTTACTAGAATTGTTACCGGCTATTATTATGATCCTTCTTCTTCTTCTTCTTATTCTTACTTTTGTTCGACACTCTTTGGATCCCTCTTGTTTGCTGAGTGACGTGTGCAGTGCTACAGTTATCTTGCTGTGCTCTGAACAATGGGATGTCCCTATGCTCAAGCTCTTCAGTTTGTAATTCCAGCTTGGACCTTTTCACCTGGGGTATAGCCACTAATGAGTGTTCAGCATCCCAGAGTCGCGATCATTCGTGGCAACCCTTTCGAGTCCACAATTCTCTTTCATCGCGAGGCCCACTACAGCATTCCTTCTCCTTGTCGTCCCTGCAGACTGTAGACCACACTGGATTCGGACAGATGTAAATGCGACGGCCGCACGGAATGTGCCCAAGGTGGACAGCCCTAAACCCGAAACTCTGAACCCCGGACTCAACACACAAGACGCCTAACAGAGAGCCTCATGAAGACCCTCAAGTAAGTGGATCTATAATGACAACCCTGAACAGGATACCCCTGATCTTATGCAAATGCCTAAACCCGAAACCTGCCCTCAACCCCGAGCCCGAGACCCTGAATCAATCATTCTCTAATCCGAAGATCAGCCCAGGATTCCTGATGGTGTTCAGGCAGGGCTCTCAGCTCAGAGGGGGCTGTGCCAGGGCGTGGAATTTCGCTTCCTAACTTCGGGCATTGGGGCAGGGGATTGTCGAGGTTTTGGGAGTTGAGGATCTCTGGTGGAAGGGTGAGGATTGCGGGATTTGTGTATTTTGGTGCAGTTGTCGTCTTGTTGTTGTGCTTCTGCTGAGGCTTGAGCGACTGTGTTTTTGGTAATTGCTCCTGGGACAATCATTGTCGTCGCCATCGTTGCTAGTTTTGCTTTTTCCCGGCTGTAGTTGTGGTACCCTGCCTTTGTTGTGGTTCTTGACCTCAAGGGTTCGGAGTCTCCGGCCTCTAAGCCCCGCAGCAACGCGCGAGTGTGGGCTTTCCAGCTCGCAACTCCTTTGGTGGCCGAGCATTCGGGTTTGGGTTTTGGGGCTAAACGCTTGGGGTCAGAATGTAGACTCATTGAGCTACAAGCTTCGTTGTACGAAAGTGACGTGCGGGCGTCTTCCTCTCATACTCTGTATGTCGAGATTGTCCCACGACAGAGCAGCATGCGCGAGTGAATGCATTGGCGAAGCAGTCGTGATCTCCGCCAACTTCTAAGCCCTAGCGCAAAACCCTAAATTTCATATACCCCGAACCCCAAATCGCAGACCGAACGTTCATTCGAGTTGTCACGAGACCACGCAGCCAACAGGACCAACTTCGCCTACCAGAGGTACTGGGAAGCGATAGGCTGCCTCCGTTTGCGTATCTACTAATATTTGTTTATATGAATGCTATTTTCTCTGACTGTAATCATTACTGTAATCATCGATTTAATTTTTGTGTTGTTTGCTAATACTGCTACCATCATCACCACCACCAGCGCCACCACCGCCAACCACCACCGCCAGCACCACCGCCGCCACCACCGCCGCCGCCTGTGCCGCCGCCGCCCGTGCCGCCGCCGTCGCCGCCCCGCCGCCGCCCCACCGCTGCCGCCACCGCCACCGCCACCGCCACCGCCACCGCCACCGCCACCGCCACCGCCACCGCCACCGCCACCGCCACCGCCACCGCCACCACGATGACGATGACGACGACGCTTGCTGCCAAAGACTGGGTAAGTTGAACTCAGGGGTGCTTCTGATGAGATGGGCTTCGTGACAGTTAGGATCGATCTTAAGGACGCCTGTGTTCTGAAGCTTTCTGTTTTTGTTCAGACAGGGGTTTAGGTGTTATAGTTCAGAGTCTGGCCTTATGCTTGAAGCTTCAGTAGGCGGAGGTGGAGGAGGAGCTGGACGAGGAGGAGTAGCTAGGACGTATTAGGACGAAAACTTAGCAGCAGCTCAAAAGATGAGCAAAATCAGCCCCTAAACCCTAAACCCTTGGCTCTGGATCTGTAAGGGCAGTCCGAAGTATATGGTCGATCATACAAGCCAGAACCAAAACCCTGAAGCCTAAGGCCCGAACCTTAGCCTTAAACCCTGAACCTTAACCTGGAACCTTCAGCCCTGCCCTAAAACCCTCAAGCGCGCAGCCTCACGTCTGAAGCCTTGCCGCCCGAAGTGGGATTGGCGTTGCCCGGCAGGTGCTATGCAGAACATGGCAGACGACTCAGACCTCCAGCGTGGCAGGGACGTGATACGTAGGGTTAGGGGTTTAGGGTTTAGCGAAATCTTCAGAACAGGTTTCGAGGTGTTCTACCACAGGTATCCGGGGAGAGTATACGCACCGAGCCTATCATGGCTCCTGGTCCGAGGTTCGGGTTGAGGGCTGGCGATTGAAATATTCCATCCTCAAAGCTGTTACCCCTAAACCCTAAACCCCTAAACCCCTAAACCCTAAAACTCTAAACCCCTAAACCCCTAAACCCTAAACCCCTAAACCCTAGGCCGCCAAGTGGCTGGATGGAGCTCTCATGGGTATCACCTTTGATGCCGGCGGGTCGAATGCCAGGCAGAGCTCAGGGCCTTGAAAACTTCAGGGGTTTTGGGTTTAGGGTTTAGGGGTTTAGGGGTTAGGGTTTAGGGGTTTAGGGTTTCGGGTCGACGCTTTAGGGTTGATTTTCGATTCAGTTTGCAGATTTCGAGCCTGGGAGATACGCATCTGCGGAAAGCCATTGAGGCGTCGGCTGCTGGTCAAAGTTGCAGACACTGTTGTTTTTTCACTGGTGCATACTGATGACCCTCGTCTTGTTTTTTCGGATGTAGCAATTTTGCGGTTGCCATCAGAATACTGCTTGACGGCTCGCTGGAAGCTTGCCTAAACCCTCAAGCCTAATCCCTGAATCCCGCTTCCCACATTTGCATATGGGAGTTTCTGAAAATAGGGGACCCTGATCTAGTACCTTAAATAGTAGGATCCCACAATACGGTACCTCTTGTTTTCGGAAACTCTAAACCCTAAACCCTTTATAGAAGCCTTGTAGGAACTCCGAAAACATTCCTTTAAAGGTGCCCCCTATTTTTCGGAAACTCCCATATCCTGCGCCGCCATTTCATGGGAGGCCCCTGTTACACGGAGCCCAGGACCGGCTGGTGCCAGGGTCTGTCGGGGCTCAGGCTTATCTTGAAATCGCATCTAGCTATGCGCAGATTGAGAGAGAGAGAGAGAGAGAGAGAGAGAGAGAGAGAGAGAGTCTGTGTGTCTACATGCGTATGAATGAAGGGAGGAATGAATGAACGAATGCATGTGTGTATGTATGTATTAAAGACCTGTGAAACCGCACTACTCTACGTTCTCTTCTGCTTCTAGGTATGTGTGGATAGCTTTCCCTCGGCATCTCTCCGTATCGGTACCCACTCATGCTTGCAGGGTTCGGATACACGAACAGACGAGTGCTGCAGAACGGGACGTCATTTCAGGCCGCAAAAAACATACCGAGATTCACACACACACACATAAATACGAGACGGCCAAGAAGGGATTTAGGGCTCGTGTACCGAGAAATCATTGGTGGCATGTACAGCAGCGAAAGTGGCTGATGTATCTTACTTTCTGCTGGCCTGTACTGTAGCGCCAACTGTTGTCATCTTGTGTTCAGTCGTAGTTCTTGAAAGCCTAGCATCGGTTCATAGTGTTTGACGCACTCAAGAATACAGCCGTAGGTACAGTAGCAGCCTGGGTTGGTACATAGTAGCCATCAGCAGGTCACACGAACAGTTATTCATGATTGCTTTTGTGTAGTCTGTCATGCGCTATGGCGTGCCAGTGCACGCGTGAGCTCAGATCGCAAACCAACGTCGGGATGCATGTTCATGATGAGAGTACAAAAGCGAGACGGATCTGCCTTTATGAGCATTGTTCGAGTTTTCTGGTGTTTTCGGTGCCTTCAAAGAGCCCGGGTCCAATCCAGGACAATGAGAGCCGGGCGGCACACGAGAAAACGGCCGCCAAGGGTGGGCCCTCGCATAGCGCCGGGCGCTCGGGTTTTCTGCTGAGGGTTTCTTCAAGGGTCCAAAGGACCCAAAAATTAGGTACTCGGTTTTTAGGAAAGTAGTCATGTAGGTCAGGGTTTTGGCGATTATATGCTTTTCAGGTACTTGGACCCTTGGGATTTGTTCTGGTCTGTGATGAACCTGGTGGCAAGGATGCAGAGGATGATAGAGGCTCAAACTGTTCATGGCAACGGCGATTCCGAGGATGTTTACGAAGTTTGCGAATCATCACGCGAGTGTGCGTGCAGCTGCTGGGTCCAGGCTACTTAACAGAGATCGGACTGTTGGCTCTTCTTAGCCAGGCCGAAAGCTTTAGTCGCAATCGACAGCCAGCCTCATCCGTCCTAAACCCCAAGCCCCACAACCCCAACCCCCTGCACCCTAAACCCCAACCCCGCAACCACAAATCCACGCCTTTAAGCCCCCAAAACCCAAAAGCCCAGGCCTTCTATGGCGAGATCGTCCATCTTTGTAGCTTGCTGCATGCTGTAGCGGCTCGGCGACACTGATGCCTCGGAGATCAGGGCACATGAGTTGTTGGCTAGAGGCGGTTGTAGTGCATATAAGTAGTTTTGATATCACTACTGTCTAGTCTTAGTGTCTTGGTGTAGTGAAAGTTGCAGTGGCAGCGGCGGTGGTCGTCGACGTACTGGTAGTGGTAGTGTTGTTGTTTGCTTTTCGTCTCGGTTTTCGGGGAAGGCTTCAGGATCGACACGTCAGCACTCGTTGCCTTTTTAATCATCCGGCTTTTTGGAATCAACTTGGAAGGTTGGAGCGTAGTTTTAACGAACGTGAGAGGAAGGGTCGCTGTAGTTTGGCTGGTGCCAGAAACCTTGAAGCTTGGTTGCAGCTCTGAGTCTATCTACATGCCAGATCAAGTGGTTATTTTCACTTGTACAAGGAGACTGTGATACCGTACAGTTTTGATTGCATATTGAGAAGGTGTCTGCTATCCTCCAGCTTTAAAGAAGCGAGCGAAGTGTCAGCTCTGGGCGTGACCTGCCGCGGCCCAAAAAAACAAAGCCCAATACCAATCCGCTGTATATGTTAGAAGGGGCCCCCACCCTGCAATAGTGACTATAAGGATTATATTAGGGCCCTATTATACTCCTATAATACCACTATTACAGGGTGGGGGCCCCTTCTACTGTATATGAGCCTTGCTTTCTGCCTGGCTCTCGTGGTTTATCTTGTTCGCCTTTCGGCTCAAGAGTCTCAGTTTGGATCATTTCTCCTTCACCTAGACTGGTAACTGGAAATAGAAAAGGAACGTCGGGAATCATCGTGTCTGTTGCATTTGTACACTGTTGTTCCTTTGTGCTACATCTACTGATCCTCCTAATGCCTATGATTATTGCACTACCATTATATTGTTGTTCTTATTTTTTTGTATTTATTATTGTTATTACTTCCACTGCCACTGCAACTGCCACTATCACTACCGCTACCATCTCTGTTGCTCAGCGGCTGCCACCAGCGGTAGCTCTAGGCTGCTCGAGAGCCCTGTGGGATGTCCTGAGAGTAAGGGGGGCCCCGAAATTTGGTGTTTAGGGGTTTAGGGTTTATGGTTTAGGGTTTTAGGGTTTAGGCTTCAGGGGTTTAGGGTTTAGGGTTTGCTTTAGGGGCCGGGAAATAAGTGAACCTCTCTTATGACCACAATGTAAAGCTCACACCCCGAAGCCCTAAGCCCGAAAAGCCCCAACTCCCAAGACCCTCAACCCTACACCCCGACACCCTAAACCCTTAAACCCCAAACCCTAAACCTTGGGCACTAAATCTTAGACCCTGAACCCTAAAAGCCCGAAAACCCTTAGCCAAAGGCGCTCCAGCACCTACGATCCGATTCGAACTTAGACAACCTGGAGTCGGGAGCTCGGGGTTTAGGGTTGAGGGTTCAGGGTTCAGGGTTCAGGGTTCAGGGTTTAGGGTTTAGGGTTTAAGGTTTAGGGTTTAGGGTTTAGGGTTTAGGGTTTAGGGTTTAAGGTTTAGGGTTTAGGGTTTAGGGTTTAGGGTTTAGGGTTCAAGGTTTAGGGCCTAGGGTTTAGGGTTTAGGGTTTAGGGTTTAGGGTTCAGGGTTCAGGGTTCAGGGTTCATCCGGACTTGTGTGGTAGGTCGGTCCACGGGCAACGAGGCTAGCGATGCGGGCCTCTATGCCGTTTGTACAGTATCAGTCCGAGACAACGCTTCAACGAAACCAAGCACCAAATTAACGAGCCGACATCAAAGAAACGAATTACTCACGACGAATTAACAATGAATTAATATCTCACAAGTCAGGTCGGAATGACAAGTTTGGCCTCTTTACCGATGTCTTCGTGGATAATTGCCTACGGAGGTCGACAAAAGCCGCGTGGAAACAAAAGGACTCATGACATGGCCTGCTTGTCAAACCGGGTGTGCGCTGCGACCAGCTCAACTTTGCGGTCGAAGCGGTGGTTTTGACTTTGACATGTGGAACAAATGCGCTTTGAAATCGCGCCTCAATACAGGAAATAAAGTACCTAAAAGTTTTCAACAGCTGCACAGTCGTAGGTTCCACAAGCACAAAGTCGGTCGTTTCACCTCTGGTAACATACTTTCCTTCAACCAGAACCGGGACACTGCAGTTCGTGCTCCAAACAAAGAACCGCATCAATTCAAGCCAAGACGTATCCTGAAAAGTACCGTTTCCGGTTGAAGGAAACCAACGCAATTGCAGTAACCATTGACTAAGTGTCGCCATGAACTTCGGATGGGGAGAATCTTCGCATTCGTCTACTTGAACAGAAGGAGGTTTCCAATACTCTTCACCATCACCCTGAAAACTTGAAGCATTGAGTGGGACAGACGCAGAAACGCTGACTTCGGGCTTGGAAACATGAGTTGCGCACCACGCAATGTCAGCATGGTAACGCATAATTACTTCAGCATTCTGTTGCAACTGAAAGAAACTTTGTACCAGCTGGGAGTAGCCTGGAAGAACTTGACTAAACTGACGAGCCGTAGACTTTGCAACCATATCAGCTATCCCGTTGTACCACACGAGACACCGCTCAAATCCCTGAAGTTGCTTCCAATCCTGATGAGCTTTGACCTTTACGATATCCAAATTCTGCAAATCAGCACCGCGAACAGCATTCAAGAAAAACAGCCAGCAATCCAAGTTCGTTTGAGGCAGCTGGGGATTTGAACCCTGCCGTAGCTGTTGAAGGATGGCACGAGCCACCTGAACTACATACTTGGAGTCAGAATATATACTGGCCCGCCGGAACGCGGAACATGCAACAGCAGCAGCCAAAATCTCAGCACGGTCAACATGCTGATCAGCTGACGGCACAATGCCCCTCCAAACTACTTCATGATCCCAGGAACCTTTCGCTAAAATAACCGCCGAAGCCGCTAACCGAATTAACGGAAACTTGGGATGAAGACAAGAACCATCAGTGAAAAGCGCAACAGGAGCTTCATTAGACACTCTTTGGATTACGGGGAAACCTATACTATCAAGGTGACCTTGTACAAGTCTGCATAAAGGTAGTTCGGGCCACAGTCCATAAAAGCGAGCAGAGTCTGGAATGTCAGGCCAAATGCGTTGCATCACAAGGTGTCGGTCCCTCACGTACTTCAAAGCTTGACACTCTTGAAACCGGTGGGTGAGACTGTCTGCGCACTGGCAAAACGGACATGTTACACCGCTAGCACTACCAGAAAACTTGCCAATTTTATCTTGCGTAAAAACCTCACCAACCGCTTGGGCCTCCAACAAGCCCCGCTCATGATGCCTGAAATGCGAAAGCCTTCGAGAATGATCTGCATCAATCGTCTCCAAATCAGTCAGTTCTTTCCTGTGACACACGTTTGCAGCTACAACTTGAAACCACGAAGACGTCAACAATCGAAGGATGTGTCTCATATTTGAAACAACAAGATGAAAACTTCGGCCGTCACCGTCTGTGCAACCAAACTCGGCATCACACTCCCAACCAACTTTCCGCAAGTCATCGCGCAAGCACGTTACTAAGCTCGGGAACTCTGCAGTACGAGAAAGTCTGCGACAAAACTGGTCAACATGCGAAGGTTCGAAGCTTAAGACTTGCCTCAACAAGCGCACCCTATTAACCACTAGCACAAACTGAGGGTCAACAGGGCTAGCTGAGACAACACTACAGGCTAGCCACGGGTTTCGACCAGCCTTCTTGAAGCCTAGGGCCTCAGTAGCACGAGAACGCAGTGTTTGCAGACGCGTTTTAGACAAAGAATGGATTTCTGCAGCATGCAAAACTTCTGGCCAAACAGATCTTAGAATCAGTTGCTCACGCCTGCGGCGGAAAGTAGGCAGGGCAGCTATTTTACGAAGCTTACTAACACCCGATTTACAACGCTGGTCAATTACACCAACACGGTGACGTTTACTGTAGCAAATTTGGGCACCGAGATCAGTAGCTTGTTCAACCGTGGGAATAGGGTCACCATGAATCTTCAAACATTTTAGAAGAGAGCGACCTTTGCATGACGTGGACCAAGACCAACTCTTCAGAGGTGACAGCTGCAACCGTAGGGCATCACAAAACTTGACTGTAATGGAACACGCCTCTTTAATGCTCCTGCACTGTTCAGAAACTAACTGCCAATTATCGGCAAATGTAAAGGGAAGCACTCCCACAACGCCATTCTTGATAGTAAGGGCAAACGCCCACGTGATAAACAGCATCGCCGATACACTCAGCGGGCAACCCTCTGGAAACCCAGTGGTAGACTTGGCTTGCAAGTGGATACTGCCCGAAATTATACACCTCCTGTTGATTCCGATCATAGCTCCCTCCCAAGCTGAGAGAATAGCAGGTGGAATCCCGCACTTTTTCGCTAACCCAAAAACAACCGGCCTAGACAAACTGTTGAAAGCTTTGACAATGTCAAAAACCAAGCCATACGCCGGAGTATTCGTAGCATGTGCATCCGCAATTAATTCCGATATGGTTGTCCATAAGACGGCCGTGGATATATGAACCCCGACATAAGGAAACAGAAACTGCCGAGCGTGTGCGAGGATTTGTTTCGCACGTATTTTAGCATATATCCGATATAGCAAAGCCGCTACAGAAATAGGCCGAATACCCTTCCAAGTGATGGGACCATCTTCCTTACGCAACAAGATTACAAACCACTCTCGGAGCAGAGACGGCCAAAGACCCGTACACTCGATTTGATTGTAAAGCTCCAACAACATCTTCACCAAAGGGGTCGGTACAAGCTGAAGCTCACGAGTAGTAAAACTGTCAGCTCCACGCATTGTTTTGGCTTTCGTACTGCGTAGTGCTAACTGCCAATCATCTACGGAAATAGGTGTATACGCAAGAGCAGGCCAGTCAGGCAAGGAATTCAAGACCTGAGCGGCATCCGCCCAAAGAGGCTCATCGAGCGCATCACGCTGCCAAAACGAATTCCAACCCTGAAAGAACTCCTCTGCGATAGCATCTCTATCAACCAAGTAAGTCACCTTCCTCAAACTGGCAAGATCCCGTAAATTGACGCCCTTATGAAGGAAGATACGGCGGTGGACAACTCGTTTGATTTGCCATGTATCACGAGACGACTCAATGATGTCACCCGGTAGCAAGCCATGGTTTAGGCCAGCCAGAAAACTAAACTGAGTCTTACCTTGCCACTTTTGTCTCGGAATAACAAGTTTAACCGTAGACTTTAACTCTGAAAGGCAAGGTTTCCTATCTGGTTTAACCAATGCAAAAGGTAAACTGCCACCCCCTTCAAGAAATGAAGACTCCAAGGATGCTTTAAACTTGTCATTCTTCAATGACCATAACTTGGTATTCAACGCTTTAACATCATCTTGCATAATTTGATAAAGATGCTCAAGTTGGTCTTGTGGCTGCCAGGGGTTATTCAAAGAAATTCCCGCTGTATGGAAGGCCCACACCTTAAACTGGCCATAACCAGACGCATTACAAATAGCATCCCAAAGTTGCTTAATCTTGAAAGCAAGCACAGAATCACAGCAATCTATGCGCCACTTCTTAAGGCATCGTAGCATAGACTGATACCGCCTGACTTGCTTCAGTCTTTGCCTAACTTGCACAGAGGGCGTATCATACTCGAGTGAAAAATCACCAGCTCTAGCAACCTTGACCCTGGGTTCACTCGCCGACTTGCGGACGGGACTTTGAGCCTGACAACGGCCTAAAAAACGCTTACCCAAGCGAGCCTTGAAACCTTCCACATCACAATGGGCGTCTTGAAACACAGATTCGACTCCCACCGCCCACGATTTGAGAGCCTTGTCAGGGTTTTGCTGTACCAAGTATTGGAAACTCTCCTTCATAGAAGCTGCTTTCCGCTCAGCAGCCTTATGTAAAATTTCACGGTCGAAAGTTTGATTCTCGAAGGATGACGGGTGCGGCCACTTGTACACGTGATTTGCAGCTCCGCGCAATTGGCAAGTGACTACTAATAGGTCATGGCTATCAAAAGCATGAAAGGGAATAACATCAGAGTCTACAAAGAAAGGAACAAAATCCGGATTCACCAACGCAAAAGTATGCCGAGCTGCATCCCGACATGTGTTCTTGGCCGGAAATCCGGTTCGACGTGAGTGCAACAGTGCTAAATCTTCCCATCCGTTATTCATGACTTGTTGTGTGGGTTGGTATTTGTCCCATGAAGAATTAAAATCGCCAACCAACATAGCGGGACCATGAACACCACTCAGAACCTGAACTGCAAAATCCAAAATCAAAGTATTCAGCTCAAACTCATCTGACCCTACCGTCGCATGAGGTTTGAGATAAACGTTGACGACTCGTACACAAATGTGGCCAACAACCACATTCACATGTTGAATTCGTGATGTCATCCAAAGTTTTGAGGGGATAATTCCTACACTGGGATACACGGGTAAAGAACAAATCGTTGCGACGCCAGACGACTTGCCTCGAAAACCCTCATAACGATTGCGCTTTGCAAACCTGTCCTGAACACAACAACCCCAAACTACCTTGTAAGCATAAGAAGCGAACCTCTTGCTAACAACACTCGAAGCCCTCTGCGTGTGAGAAGTCTCCGACAAGAAAAAACAATCAATCCCCGTGTTCACTAAATCCGCTTCTTTACCGAACAGGGCAGTGGGGTTTGAAATGGCGAATCTGACCTACGTGGTTGAAGGCACGCCGCCTCCCCCTTCAGCCTTGTGTCTTTTCGTGGTTTGTTGGGAAAAAAGGTCTTTGAGTTCTTGAAAGTTTTCCTGGCCGGACTTCGCAAGGCTTTCATACGCCTCCTTATTTGACTTTTCAAGTGCAGCTAGCCTTTGTTCACTTTGAGTTTGCATTTGTGAGAAGAATTGCTGCATCTGACTCTGGATTGAACCCGGAATAGCCTCAACCTGCGTCTTTACATTGACCACCTCATTCTCAATCCTGTCAATGCGTTTGTTGGTGTCCTGCTCAGCCCTTTTACGTTCTTCCCCAATGGTTTCAAGCTTAGCCTCCAATGCTTCGATTCTCGCGTTTTGGCGCGTAGCTTCTTCACTAACGTTGTCAAGAGCTGCCTTCTGTTCAGAAACTGCAACCTCACTAGCCTCCTTGGCAATTCTAGCTGCATCTTCACCAAAACTTGCCTTCATTTGCTCAAGCTTCGTTGCAACTGGACCAGCTACAACCCTGGCAACTGCTACAGCGGAATCCTTCAACAAACCCTTATCCTTAAGAGCCAATGACTTATAGCCCTTCCACTGCGAGGAAGCACCTGCAGCAACAACTTCAGGGTTAATCGCGCCATGATCTTCTAGAACCACAACTCTGTCTGAACCGATGACAAGAGTTCGATGATCTGGAGGTTCTGGGGCAAAAGCTACCCAAGTGCGGAAACCATCAGGCTTCAGTTTGGAGATTTTCCAGGATGCTTGCTTGAATACTTGTCGCAATGATCTTCTGTCAATGCTGTCGGGGACGTTGAGAATGAAGAACTTTTTATGATGTTCAATCTGGGCTTCATCTTCGTCAGTGCTTCCAAGTTCCGGGAACAAGGTCTCGCGGCACTTCTTGTATGATTCCCGACTAACACGAATGCCCCATTGAGCACCAAACTTTACCACACCGAAATGCTCAGGAACCTGGGGCAGTAGAGCCTGGACAGCTTTTACGTCTGCACCTGGGACCTTGATGACACGATAACGCGGATCTCGTCCCCTGTCAGGACCCTTTGTTTGAATATACAATCCAGACAACCCACAAAGACGTAGCACACTCGACAAGTTCGTATCTGGAATCCTAAGCACTGCGTGGAAATAGTCCGCCTCTGCCTGCGCAACCCTAACACCTCGGTGCGAAAAGTAACCCGTGTTCCAAACTCCCGCAACCAATCTCTTGGGAACAGCCGCTAAATCACAAAGAAAAGCCTCACAACCCTTTGCCAACAAAGACCATCGTGCAGCTGCCTCTTCACGAAAGATATGAACCATGGCAACAGTTGTAGCTTCAGTGACTGCGGCTACGTTTTTTGCTTTGGCTACTTCAAGCATGGAGGACCCTAATTGCACAAGTGTACATCTCAACGCTGCAGGTTTGCCCTCAACCCATGCTGGAACGATAAGATGCTTACAACGGTCAGTTTCCACACAATCAAGTTGGCCAAGCGAAAGCAGGCCCAGCTCATCTGCTGATAAGCTGGGGCCTTTCAACAGGCTAAGATGTTTAATTGCACTATCCGCAGGCATCACACACAGACCCATTATTCCCCGTAGCATCTGTTCTTCAGTGACCCGTTGCGGGACAGCGCCATCAGCACACCGAAAGAAGGACACATCCACTTCAGCAACTTCAGGACTACTCTCGAGAAAACGGGAGCCTTTTGGTCCTGTGACCCTGCCTTTACCTCTCCCTTTTTTGGCGTTGTCAGCGCCCTTGCCTTTTTTGTTTGCGGCGTCCCTCCAAGGATCGTGGAGATCCCACGGATCTTCGCTGCGAGAAGAAGTATTCTGCTGCATGAAGGCTTCACGTTCTAAAATGCTCACCAGCACCAAGTTATGCCGCGTGGCCTCTTGCTTCAAAGCACCCCAAACATCCTTTGCAGCCAACACCTGTTTGACCTTTCCAACCCCTAGACAATCAACCACCTGTTGTACTCTGGACTGCACCTCTTGTGGGGCAACTCCTTTAGCTTCAAGCAAACTGAGCAGCTTTTGTTTGGCAGGGTCGTCCAAACCACCTCCGAGTAGCGGAAAAGCTTTGACTCGAATCACTCCCAGCAGATTTGCATCAACCACGCGCATATGCAGCGGAAGGCGCTTGTCATTGACACAAATATGCACTGCGGAGCTGAAACAGAAATTCTCTTGACTTACGAGGCCAAGGAGCTCGGCTACAGTTGTAGTGGCATGAACTTCGCGGAACCCAAAAGGCTCAACGAGGACCCTGCAGTGAGCAGGATCCTTTTCAAAAGCGCCGGGCTGAGCACAGCTTATTACGTCCAGCGCAGCCGGCAGGTCAACAGTGCACTGTGCAGTAGCGTAGGCAGCGCCATTCCGCTGTGTCACAACAGAACGTCGCAAATCACAACGCTGATGTCGGCTCGCATGCCAATAAGAGCAATGCTGTATCTTAGTCGCAGCTGACTCAGACTGAAACCATGGCTGGTGTGAGACCGAGACTGATTTTCTACCGCCGTGGCAAGCCCTTGAGCTAATTATGCCAGATGGCTCAGATGACCTTTGCGTCGTACCAACAAGCATGTGATCAAGCGAAGTGTTGGTCTCAACGGCTCCATCCGAGTTCACCATATGTACAAAGCCACCCTTGACAATCGATGTCTCAGAAGCTTCTTCGCAAATATACTCCCAATTGTCGAGATCACACACTGAGGGCACTGAAGTGCTCACCTCAATGAATACGCGCTCCCGACTCTCAGCAAGAGCTAAAGCGACCCAGTCAAAGTAACTGCCGTCTCCTTTGTGATTCATGGTACCACTTTCATCCGACTGGCATGAAGCCAACATGTTGGCGTCAAATGCACTGTCTCCCGGGCGCGTCACAGACTCGAGAATGAGGGAGCCAGGCGACACGTCGCAATGGTCATCATGACGCTCAATCATCCCTCCTGCTTTGAAGGTCTGTCGCTCAACTTCTTGACGCATGTCATAGTTTGTTTGAAACGTCATCGGAATGGGCTTGCAAGGTGAAACAATTTGCATGGGCTCGAACTGTACACTATGCAACAAATGGGCTCTCACACTGTCGAGTGTCTCTGGGTGGGAAGTGAATTGGGTTTCCCTGGCCAGTGGCGGGGAAATGGCAAACGATCGCGTCTCCCAGTTCATATCATCATCATGACTTGCACGCCGAATCAACCCACCAACATCCAGACCTGAAGGCACAATCTCACTTACAGCTGGTGCAGCACCCCTGGCATGACAATGCGGGGGTGTGGTCTTCCCAGACATCTCCACACCTTGTTGGATGGCACATCGCATCTTGCACTTGCAGGTGGATGCCGTAAGTGACAAGTCCTCTCCGACAGAAATACGCTCACAAGCCAAGGTTTGGTCTGACTTCCTTGTAGCTTCTGCCCGCGTCGAACCAAGACAACTATAACCCTCGCCAAGGATGTCACACCGAGGTTCTGGAAAGAAAGTCTCATTGATTTTCATGTTCGACAGCCGTTCGGGTTGTTCATCCCGAAATTGTCGCCAGAGAAACCGTGTCTCTTTGCCGACAGTGGATCTATCACGCACGTCAAGACTGCCTATGAAGTCTAGGTAATCATCAAGGGACTGGCAATCGCCCCTCCGATAAAGCGCAGCTCGTCCACCCTTCAGTCGATGCCTGCCCCTGAAGCCGCGAAAGGCATTCAACATCAACATTTGATGACACACATATGTTAAGCTGCCAAACTCCAGATGCATCAAGGCTTCTATGTTGTCTTCCATTCGCGAGCACTAGGAGGAACAAACCAGTAACTAAGCGGGCGTTGGTCCGTAACGGGGCCGGCACTGGTAGCCCCCCGCTTCGAGCCCTAGGGTTCAGGGTTCAGGGTTTAGGGTTCAGGGTTTAGGGTTCAGGGTTTGCTCTTGGTGTTTACGGCGTGGGTGTTAGGGCTTGCATTTCGCGGTTGGGGTTTGCTTCAAAGTTCTCCAGCCTTTGGACTTCCGGCGCTATGAAGTCACAAATGTCTGCATATATGTAGACAAGCATACATACATGCATACGTACGTACATACACATACATACAGACACACACGCGCATACATACCTACCTACCTTCCTACCTACTTACCTACCTACCTACCTACCTACATACTTACATGCATACATATATATATATATGTATGTATACTTATGGTTGTACATGTATGCATGTATGAATGTAAGGCTTCCGCGCCACCGTGCTGGAATTTCACCCCTCCAGAAAACAAACCATCGCGTACCGCAGTCCACCAGAAACCATACCCTAACCCCTTCTAAACTCTCAGCCACGAAACCCCGTCCATCCTTTCCACGTCCCGATGCTGCTGAGGTATGCCTATCCAGATGCTCCTAGGATCCAGCAAACCAGATGCACTTGTGTAGAGGGTCTCTGCAGGGACTCTCAAGCTTGGGGCTGTGGAGCTGTATAACGTAATGTACTCTAAGATTGTATACTATATAATACACTTATTCTTACAAAGTAGAACATAGTATAATACAATAAAATATAGTCTTAAAAGGGAGGTTCACTCAACACTATGGACAGAAGGCTAATCAGCATCATCCAGCCTGGAGCCTTTGGTTCAGCGGAAGGCTGCTCGACCCCACCTCGCCACCCATCTTCCAGTGATTGGGGAGGGGTTCGTTCAGAAAGGGTTTAGGGTTTAGGGTTTAGGGTTTCCGGTGCGGAGAGAATCACATCAGCTTCAGGTGATGTACAGTGCATTTTCACATGAGCTTCCTTGATCCAAACTGGAAGAGAGTCTGTTCAACTGTTTGCTTGCCGGAGCGGGAGCTCCATCAAGCAGGGTTCCGTAGTTCTCGACAGTGAAAGCCGTGATACTTTATGGCTGCGGATGCCATCGTTCATAAACGGCTCAATATGACGAGCACCAACAGTACACACTTGTGCTGTAGGCCTCTGCTAGCCATGATGATGAAGATCATGATGGTGATGCTGTTTATGGTGGTGATGGTGATGATGATGATAATGGTGATGATGGTGATGATGATGATGATGATGATAGCGGTAGTGGCGGTGGTGACGGAGGTGGTGGAGGTGGTGTTGGTGGTGCTGGTGGTGCTGGTGCTGACGATGAACATGATGACATTGATGAGCTTGACTCGAGCCTTCTACCGCGGAGAGTTGCTTTGGTCTAGAGGCTCCGAGGCTCTTCATTTGAGGACACGAAAGAATCAATGTGCCATCTAGTTTCACATGCTGCCCTCAGAAACTGTATTCGATTTTTGTAGGATGTCGCACCTCTCGTTGATGATTTACCTTGATTGCCTCTGGTCTCCCGTTAATTATACTTTCCACTCTGCTTTTGTTTCTGTGGCTAGATGACGCAACCTGGACGGCGACCACTGCTCCACAGCTCAGGAACGTTGCGTCGAAGATGGATGCCTTAGGCATGCCGTCTTTCTCGCGGGCGAAGGCACACTGATGCTTCCCATGACTTTGTAGGCCCAGCCGGGAACTCCTTCACACCTCTAAACCCTAAACCCTAATCCTGGGCCCCAAGAGCCCCCAAACTTCTTCTGCGGATCCAGGTTGGGGATACGCTGGCCATGGACTCAGACACCCCGACACCTCTCAGTCACCTGCGGCTTTCGTTTACGGACCCCAAGCCTTGAACCCTAAACCCTAAACTTAACCCCAAAACTCTGTACCCGCAACCCTAAACCCTAGACCCCCAACCCCAAACCTCAAACCCAAACTAAGCCCTTAAGCCCTAAACTAAACCCTAAACCCCGAACCCCTAAACCCAAGCTAAGCCCCTTCTAAGCCGCGCTCGCGCGAAGGCCCGACAGAAACTCCCGGTCCTGGGGGGACTTCGTCCCGACGAGCGCGCTGCTCTCGAGGCTCCACCGCCTTCCAGAATCTAGTCCTTAATTAAGGGATTTCTAAAAACCCTAAACCCTATAACTTAAGGAATATCCGTATATAACCTACTTGTTGGCTGTAAACTCAACTTTTCAATTTTTGGGGTTCTTGTAAAGTAGTCGATTCTGAAAGTTTCAACTTTTATTTCTTTGGGTCTTGGGCCAGTGAGCAATGAAGGGCTAGACCCATTAAGGAATATACCTTAAGTTATAGTAGGTTGATTAAGATTTTCTAGGTTAGTCCAGGAATTTTAATTATAGGGGCCTGAAGAATTACCTATAATAGGTTTCCTTTAAAGGGGTCTATAAGGGCTACTGCGAAGAGGTAGTGCAGGGTCTGAATAATTACCTACACTATCTTGGGGGTTCCTGATTATAGTGAGAGTAAAAGGGGCCCCATAACCCGATTCTAATTGTGAAGCCGCCTAAAGTAAATCCCTTAAGGAACATACCTTAAGACATAGTAGGTTTCTTAACATGATTCAGGCTCTATTGGATAGACCGTAAATCATGTCGAGGAACCTACCAGAACTAACCCTAAACCCTAAACTCCGAAACCTAAGCTCCGAACCCTAAACTCTGACCTCGGCGTCCAAGGTTAAGGGCTTTGGGATTTCCTTGGTTTCTGTGTTTCGGGAGTTGACGGTTTGAGGGTTTGTCGACGGTGTTTTGGCGGTTCGGAGGCTTTGAGTTTATGCTCGCAGTGCTACTTAAAGGATCATGGGACTTAGTAACTGGGGTTAAAATTAGGGTAACTATACTTATAACCCCACTTAAGGTGCTTACAACCTTACTTACTAAGTCCCATGATCCTCCAAGTAGGGTCCCGGGGCTATCTGGGTCTTGCACCTCGCATGCGCATCGTGGATGGTATTGGTTCGAGCGGAATTTGGGGGTGGCAGGGCCACCAGTAACGGAGGGGCCTCCATACATAGAACATGGAGTTGAGGTATCTTAGGGGATCATGGGACTTAGCAAGTAGGTGATATTTGGGGTTATAAGTCCCCTAAGTGGGGTTATCCTATTCATAATCCATTATGAGGAACTCTTGAAAATCGCATGTTAGGCAGATTTGACCGGCCAGTATGTTCTCTAATAGCCCCTGGTTGATTTCGGGGCCCCGACACCAGGCACCAAATTCAGAACCTATCCTAGGTAGTATTAGGGAGACCACTTGAAGGGGACCCTTCTTCACGATAACTTCTGCCTCTCTTGAAAGGGAGCTTTTTCGAGAGGGTCTATATCCCCAAAGGGTTCCCCTGAATCCTGACTCCTAACCTAGTGATTTCTGGGCCAGGATCCTCAACCCCAACAAGTCCTAGACCTTGAACTGCCCTGAACCCCATAGTCTAAACCCTAGACCTCAAACCCTAAACCAAAACCTCTAAACCCTATACCCTAAACCCTATACCCTAAACCCTAAACCCTATACCCTAAACCCTACACCCTATACCCTATACCCTAAACCCTATACCCTAAACCCTAAGCCCTAAACCCTGAACCCTGAACTGCCCTGAACCCCAAAACCCTAAACCTTGAACCGTGAACTGCCCTGAATCCCAAAACTCAGAACCGTTTTTTGCAAGGCGGACTCTCAGGGCAACCTCCTCTCCACCGATGCGCGCGTCGCGATGGTGGAAGGCCGAGCAGTCCGAGTTTGGTGCTCTCTGGTGCGGTTTAGGGTTTACTATAAGGGTTTGAATAAATACTTACCTATTTTATGCTATTTTGGGGTTCCTTTATATAGGTATAGTCTAATATACCCCAAAATCTTATTCCAATTTTTAAGGCTCCTACAGTAGGGATTTTGAGGGTTTAGTTTTCACTTCGAGTTGTTGTCCGGGCTTTCAGCTTTGGTGGTCCAGACGGCTGTGCAGCTGCAACCCAGTTGCGACGTCGACAACACTGGCGGCGGAGCTTGCCGCTGCGGCACTGGTTCTTGTTTGTTTTTGCTAGTGTCTTTGTTCTTGTCATTCTTCTTGTCCTTGTTCTGCTCCTTCCTCTTCTCGTTGCTGTTGCTGCTGCTGACCTCGTTGCTGTTGCTCATGTCGTTGCTGATGCTGATGCTGTTGCTGCTGCTGTTGTTGCTGTTGTTGCTGCTGTTGCTGCTGTTGTTGCTTGCTGCTGTTGCTGCTGTTGCTGATGTTGCTGTTGTTTTTTTTGCAATGTTGTTGCTGTTGCTGCTGCTGCTGCTGCTGCTGCTCCTGGTGTTGTTGTTGTCGTTGTGGATGTGGTGGTTGCCGGCAATGGTGATGATGAGGAAGAAGAATAAGAATAGTTTTGGTGATGCTGCTGCTGATGATGATGAGGACATCGATGACATCGAGGAAGATGATGATGTGACGATGACGATGAGGATGCCGACATGCGGTGGTGGCTTCGACAACAGCGGCGACGTAGTTGAACGTGATGAGAGTGAAACAGACAGACTGGCTAGCACGAACCAGATCTTGATCATCTCGATTATTATATGTATGTATGTATATGTATATATATATATATATACAGATATCACGAGTATCGTGTCTGCTGCCACGATGTCTTGTGCTTCCAACTTTGATAATCTGGAGTTCCGGGGTTCGGGGGCTTAGGTTCCAGGGCTTCAGGGATGCAGGGTGTTCTGGATGCGGCAGCTGTCGGTGCTCAGGATTTCCAGACATTCGGGTTACCGTAGGGATAGGGGCCTAAATACTTACCAATGCTATTTAGGTGGTTCATTATTATAATTATACTATAGTGCCCCAATCGCCGTGCTGCTAGGTTGGTTCATGCGCCGCCTCATCGCGAGGCAAAAGTTCGAGCAAGGCCAGATACACCAAGAGAGGGCTAGTCTAATGCCATCTTAGTGACAGAAAACACCGAAACCCAAAACACAAAATTCTGGGCTCCGAAACCTTGCAGTGTGCGTGGAACCTTCAATACCTTCGCATACCGATTTCAGAACCCGTCACCTGAATCTATCGAGGCATGACCTCAAATTCTTTGCACGGGGCTTCTGAAGTTGTTGTTTTAAAGGGTTACCTAGTATGGAGTGTGGAGGGCTCAGGACTCCGGTCCTGGAATTCAAGGTCGGACCTCTGGCTGAAGTTTCTGATGTCGCCGTCCTACCGTTCAGCTCGAAGCCTCAGCGAGTGCGCCCTTTCGCAAGGAGAGTCGTCCTCTACGTCTCCGCCGATTCTTAGCAGGCTGGTGCTTTCGAATATTGATGACACATTGTCATGACGATTTGTCATGCCTCCTCTTTATGCTGTGATGACGACAGGGCTGGCAGGAGAATTGGATGTTATCCCCACCTCGTCATCTTCTTCCTGCGGTTGACTCTCAACTACCTGAAGTTGCAAAGCAATAACCCTAACCGCTGCAACTGGTACTGCATGCTCCACTTCGACTAGTTCTACTTTAACTGCGACCACGTAAATTGTGATTTCCATGAGTGTATGTATACATATATACATGTGTGTATACAGAAAAGTGTATGTCTCTCTCTCTCTCTATATATATATATATACATATATATTTGTATATATTATGTATATATATATATGTATATATATATATATATATATATGTACATATATATATATATGTAATTGTTTTATTGCTGCATGTATATATGCTGTACAATACATGTATGTGTGTATACATATATACATATATACGTTTGAATGTCCATATGTGTATATGTACGTATGCATGCATGTATAGTTGTGTGTTTATTTCTTTTGTTTGTATGTATGTGTATTCAGATGCATGTGTTTGTATATTTGTATATGTATACGTATATGCAAACCTCTACACAAAGGCATATGTATATGTATATTTGCATGTATATGGTTGTGTATGTGCATGTATATGCATGTGTATGTATATGCGTAGGTGTATGTGCATGTATATGTGTATGTTTGGTCATGATCTCCACTCCCCGCCTCCCGAGCGAATCTTTAGATCTGGGCAGGGAAGGCATGAGCCTCAGCACAACCAGATTTGAAGCCTTGCTTCCCAAGATCTGAACCCTAAGCCCTAAACCCCGAGCCTCTAAACCTTAAGCCCTCAGAACATAGAGCTCAGGGGCTTCTGAAAGCCCTCCCACATCCGAAGCTGTGCGCTGTGTGACTTTGAAGCCTCGCGGAGCAGGTTGTACCAGGTGATTTCAGACGGCACGCTGTGGTTTGGGGCTGCATCGAAGGCTGCGGAGGGATTGCCTGATTGGGGAGCAGTTGGGAGGGGCATCGGCATCATGGTCCTGGTCATGATGGTCGTGATAAGTGATGAAGATGACAGCGAAGGTCTGGATTTTAGATGTCAGGGATGGATGGCCCTGATTAGATGTCAGTCATGGCCCTGATGACGGTAACGACAATCGATGAGCAGCACCAGCAAGTCACATCAAAGATCTTTCAAAAGGTACTCGGGGGTTCGGGCCTCGGGCCTCAGGACCCATCTGAACCGGTCTAGAATGAACCACCCCTGGGATCCTATCCGCAGCCCGTCGGAGGAAATTGCATGGGAAAGCTGAGAGCTTGGGATTCGGGCGCAGATATATATATATATATATATATATATATGTATATATATATATATCTGTATATGTATCTGTGTGAGTGTGTGTGTGTGTGTGTTTGGGAGTTTGGGAGGAGGCTTCAGTTAAGACGATATGAGAGTCTGGGAGTGAATGCAGTAGGCCTTCGTGACGTGGATTTGACCCTGACAACTTTAACCCGCAACAGGGTGCTTCCGGGGACCACCTCCTTCATGCTGCAGCGCCTTGCGCCCAAGCCAGGAAAGCCATTAACCCTGAACCCTAAACTCTAGACCCTCAAACTTTGAACCCCAAGCCCTAAACCCCGAACCCTAAACCCTGAACCCTCACCCTAAATCCTGAACCCTAAACCCTGAACCCCAAACCCTCACCCTAAGCTCTGAACCCTAAATCCGAAACCCGATCCCCACGGCCTGCACCCAAAACCCTGAAACACGGGCTCCTGAAAGCTTAGAAGCCTTGGAAGTTCGAGAGAGTCTTCAAAGTGGCCAGCAGGCCCTGAAGTTTAGGGTTTAGGGTTTAGGGCCAAGAAGTTGGGTGTTAAGGAGTTTAGATTAAGTTACCAGATTCCGGAACCCAGTTTTTCTAGTGTAGATCCTGACTAATATGGTAAGTTACATTAAGTGCCTCAACAAGAACCCAGAAACAGACGTAAACTCAAACGAAGTTCCCTTAAGAAGGAACCAGAAAAGACAAAACTTTCAAGAAGCCATGGCCTTCGACCTCGCCGCTTGCCTGCGCGTGGCGCTCCAGAGCATCTTCCCGGGGGATGAGGTGGTCTTCCAGGAAGGCAAGTGGATGGTGCAGGCCGGTTGTGAGGGGTCGGGCAAATGGGTACGAGAAGTCCCTTAGAGTCCTTTATGAATATACAGATCAGGAATGTACGCCAAAGCCTTCTTCTAACTTGTCAAGGACTGACGCTATGTCAGTCCCTTAGAGTCTTCCATGAATATACAAATCAGGCATATACCACAAGACCTTCTTCTAATTGTTAAGGACTGACCCTATATCAGACTCAGGGGGTTCCCGGGATTCCCATTTGGATGTAGGCTTTAGGGGCCCTTTAAACAGAATACCGTATCTGCTTGGATTAGCAGGGACGTTTTTCGGAGAAGGTACAACCGTAAGTCGTAAGATGCCGCAGTGATATCGTGGGGTTTGGAGTTTAGGGTTGCTGCCTACAGTAAAAGCCAGAAAGTTGGAATATCACTATCCTAACCCTTCTATGGTAAATGATAGGGTATCCTACCCTGAAACCATATTCCAACTTTCTGGAGTTCCCTTTACAGGTTTGTAGCTAAGATTTTTCTTGAAGTCATTGTCATTGTCGTTACACCTCTATTCGGATTCATTTCCATCCACGCTTGGGTTCCCCTCCGCTTGCCCCGGCCCTGCGTACGCCCCAGGCAGTGCACGAAGATCGGACTTTATCGCTGAGCAACGCTCGGATGCAACAGCGCGTGCTGCTGAGGGACTGCAAGTTGCAGGTGGGCTTCTGCAGCGTACAAATAAGGATACTGTTGAAGGCGGTTAACAGCAATACCGGTAATACTAACGATGCCAGTAACAATGGTCATAATCACAACAATATTCACGGAACCTTGCTGCGCCGGGCCGATAGTTCGACCCACTGACTTGAACAATGAAGTCGACTTGCCCCCACCCTTTTCCCCCGTAGACTCCTGACACTAAGTGAGCCTTGCCTTGGGGCATCCTCTGCAAGGAATAAGTATTGTAGTATTATAGGATCATAGTATTATAAGTATTATACTGGTTGAGTTCTAAAAATGCATAGTAATGACTCTGCTAGCCGGCGTAGGGAATTCATCACTTTCCAACACTCCGCTACCCCGCAAGAGTTGCTAACATGATAAACTGCCCGGTAGCTCAACAATTTCGGTTCGGGGGTGTATTACTACTAATCATAGCCATCAGCATGCCGGTAAATTTACCACTACACACCAGCAACCATATTGTCACGGACAGTGCTGGACGTCTTTGCAAAAAAGCTGGATATCGAGTTTAGTACGGTACGTAGAAACGGAGGCATATAATACATACATGTGTATATATATATGTATATATATATATATAGTGTACAGATAAAGTTTATGCACATTGGATGTAAACTTGCGGATGTGGAATCGTGTTTGTGCGGGTTCGGGAGGGCGGGACTTGAGTTGCTGGAGGTTTTGTGTAAAGCCTAGGACAATGCTAACCCTAGACCCGTCTAAAGCCGACACTCTGAAAGTCGCAGCCAGGCCGGGAGCTCCCAGCCTCGAACCCTCATGCCTGCACCCACAAAGACCAGCCAGCCTGAGACTCAAAGCAAAATCATCGCACGCTTGAACACCCGAAACATACCTCTAGACCCCGACAGCCCTACAGGTAGCACGTGGCCGGTTCTGCCGGAGCGTGACGACGAAGCACCAGGTTCTTGGCTGTCCGATCGTAGCTCAAGTGAGCCATGCAGTATCATCTGTTGTTCTTGCTTCTGCCGCTACAGTACTGCTGCTACGACTACTGCTGCTAGCAGCTGCTGCTGCAGCGTCAGGGCTTGCTACTGAGCTACTAGAAGTAGAAGTAGTGGTAGTAGTAGTCGCAATAGCAGTAGCAGTAGCAGTAGCAGTAGCAGTAGCAGTAGCAGTAGTAGTAGTAGTAGTAGTAGTAGTAGTAGTAGTAGTAGTAGTAGTAGTAGTAGTAGTAGTAGTAGTAGTAGTAGTGGTAGTACAAGTAGTAGTAGTAGTAGTAGTAGTAGTAGTAGTAGTAGTAGTCGTGGTGGTAGTAGTAGTAGTAGTAGTAGTCGTAGTAGTTGTGGAGAACGGAAACCCAAAGGGGCAGCACGCACCCTCGTTTTCCGTCCAAGCAGAAAGTCCAACGACCGTGACAGGTCGAACGTCCGCCCAGGACGGGCTGCGCGCAATTGCGTCGCGGCAACGAGAAGCTACCAACGACACACTGCCGTGCTCACTTGAGCCAAAAATGTTATGAATACGAATTACAGAAGAGCATGCATAAAAGCATACAGCACAACAGCCAGCCCGCAGACTATGTACAGTTACATTCGCCCCTCAGCCGAGAGCACGATAGAGCCGTAGGATTCCGCGGGCGGCCGGAGGCCGTAAAACTGACCTACAGACCCTGCCCTCCTACAAACCCTTCGCACTCAGCACAAGACCTTCGTTTTTCACGGCCTGTGCTGCACGAGGCTCTGGTTTCCTACTGTACACAGCCTGCGCCGCACTGCGGCCACAGGGCTGGTGAAACGAGCAGCTGAAGCTGCGGCGTTACTCCACGCGCTTCGGGAGCACTACCGTGCCTCCCTAGCCGCTCCCGTCAAAGACCTGTAGAGCGGATACGCCACCCTGTCGTCTCATCGGAAAGCAGCTAGGTGCTGCGACCAAAACTGAAGTTGCCACAGGTGGCTAGAAGGGCGGAGCGCAGTCCGCGACTTCTAGTCCACGGTCACTGCGGCTCCACGTTGGGTTGCGCGGCGGGCTGCTGGACATTTGAGGGTTTTGCCCGCCCGCGGTGGTTCCGCTGAGGTGCTTCGAACTCCTCGAGCTTCAGCGCCTTGGACCACTCGGTGCCAAACGAATCTAGCCACTTTTGGCTAAATTCAGAGGTCAGCACACTGGCGACCGCGATGCCGACCTCCGCGTTGGCCCGTGAACTAGCACTAAAGTTTAGGCTTCCTATCACGGCGCTAACTGTGGAGTCCGGCCTCGTCACGAGCACCGTCTTGGCGTGGTGGATGCCCGCGAGGCCTGCGCCGATGCTCACGTCCGTGCGGTTCTCGGCGGCGTAAGCCGCCTTGACCGAGGTGCCCTTGCCGACACGGACCTGGACGCCAGCCGCCCCTAGCTCCTTGAGGGACTGCAGCTGGAGCTTGGTCCGGCTCGTCTGCGAGTTGTCGGCAAGCACGTGGGCTCGGGCGCCTCGCTCCAGCGAGGACACGAGGGCTCCAACCAAAGGCTTGCTATCGAAGCTGTAGGCTCGCACGTAAACGTGGTCCCCATGCCCAGCGTCCGATAGCATCGTTTGTACCACAGCGTGATACTCCGGAAGGGTCAGAAACTTGACCCCGGCTCGCTCGAAGCCGTCAGGGATCGGGAAGTCTCTGACACGGCGTGCCTGGCTCGACATGGGAGCTGTCAGGGCCGGAGACGCTGCAGAGGTACTTTGGCGGGGAGCCTCTGCTGCAGGCGTCTTCGGGACAGTCTCTGTCGGAGGCGCCGACACTGTGGCCACCTCCTGGCGGCCTCTGAGCCTGGTAATGCCGTCAAGGCAGCCCTCAGACGGGTTGCCGACATTCCGGGCTCTTTCCGAGAGCGACCTCGCCTTCGACACCATGCCGGAAAGGCACCCCTGTTCCAGGGCCGGCGGGCCGAGGATTGCACGGGCCCGTCTAGTCGCGGCCGGGGCAACGGACAGCGTTGGGGCAGCGCTCGCGCCTGTCACGGCCACGAGTTGCCCCGCAGCTTCAACAGCGCGTTCTATGTGACCGCAACGTCCCTCGTTGAGGAATGCCTTGCAGTCGCAGCCTGCGCCATCCGCGCCCGACCCGATCTTCACCAGGACTCTGTGTGCGCCGGCCTTAGTCTTCGAGGCTACCTCAAAGACGGCCTCCCGGCCTTCGAGCGACACCAGAACAGCATTCCCAAAGGGGTTACCGTTCATGGCGTGCATTAGCCGGTTAGTGGCGACACGTCCGGCCCACCACAGCACTACGGCCGCGAACGTCCACAGTAGGACGACGGCCGTCAAGCCAACCACGCGGACACCCCGAACGAGGATACCAGAGGATTCCTCGATGAGGTCCTCCGCCGCAGTGGCAACTGCAGTGAGGCTCACGTGTGCCACCTCTCTGGCACCGCGCTCAACAGTGAAGAGGGTAGGCGCCAGCGCAGCGGCCACCAAACCCATCTTCCATCCAATGTTGCCCGTTGTGGCGTGGGCTGCGCGATTGCGCGCTCTCCTGGAGAGAGCCCAGCTGGAGACCGCAGCGCCTATCGAGCGCACGGCCCCAAGGAACCCACCACGGTTCGAGGGCCCGGAAGAGACAGCGGGGCGAGAAGAAACGGCAGGGGCCTCGGGCGCCACTCTGTGGCCACCCGGGCCACGCAGTGGGAGCGTGAGGGCGGGCTGCCCAGCACGCTCGCCGAGTCGGGAGGAGTATGCCAGTCCGGCAGCACCTCCGGCCCACCATCCTCGGTTGCCGTAGCGGTTCGAGCTTCCCCTTCCACCACCTTTGCCACCACCCTTGCTGCCAGAGCTGCGGCCCCCACTGGGTGCACCGCGCCCGGAGGAAGGTTGGCTCCACCAGGCTCGGGCAGAGTCTTGAGAGAGCTCTGCCTGCCTGCGCTTTTCAGCGCGGAGCCTCTTCCGTCCGGAGCGGAGGAATTTCCTCGCATGCTCCGCAAGGGGATCGGCGTTGATGGAACGCTCGATCCGTTCCATCTTCGTGCCCTCGCTCTCTTCCGACGAAGAAGCAGCTTCATCGTCGCCTTCCTGGGGCGGCATGCCGTGGGTTATGAACGACGCGCCCGACTTAGGGCCACTGCACTTAAAGCACAGTTTGCGCCATAACATGTTCCTCTCTTGGCATGTGTCCCGCCCACAGGTCCAGTAGGCGTTGGACATTGCGGCGGCGATCGCGTCCGAACGCTTCGCATAAAGGTACTCCTTTATGCGTTCCTTATGTTCATCGAGCCAGACCTCGATGAACCACGCCGGCGCCGTTCGCAGGTCCACCGGCGTGCTCCAGTACAGGCTGTCCTCGAAGATCCCCACACAGGGGGCACCTCCGAGCTCCTCGGAATCATGGTGCCGGCAGGTATTGCGTTCTGGTGGGTTCGCACGCCCACAAGTAAAGCAATCCCACCAGCCCCAAGGCCAGACCTTGCCTGTGAGGAGCGGAACGCGCTCGGGTGTCGGTCCAAGCTCGTTTTCATCGTAATCGGGCCAGATTTCAAACACTGGCCTGTTCGACAAAATCGCAGCCTGGTAGACGAACGCGCGCCTCCGGCGCCGCGCCAACGCGAGGAGCTGCTCAAGCGTGTAATCACCCTCGCCACGAAAGAAGGCCTTGATCATTTCGTCATGTTGAAGATCAAGGGGGACCGTAAGTCTGGGATCCACATCGCGTGCGCCGGGCCTTCCAGGCCCCGGCGGTGGAGTCGCATCCCAGTCCACGTCGCGCCAATCGGCCCCGGGAACCTCGTTCGAGAGTCCGTAAACCCCCGAAACTCGGTGTTGGGGAGCCGGCGACTCCATGGTATCCTGCCATGTTGTGAATCGCTTCTTGGGCGGCGGCGGTCCCTCCGGCTCCGCGGGTCGCCGCTTGTCTGTGCTCGACGAAGCAGCGGCCCCGCTGGCACCTTCTTCGGCACCTGCCTCGCCACTAGACGAGGGAGCCGCGCCTGTCCCGGCCGCGGCCCCCGCAGGGGCGGACGGAGCCGAGGCGCGACTCTTCCTTCTTCGTGGTGGCCCGCTTGGCCGCGGGGCCTTGACGCTCAGAGCCGCTCTCCTCAACGGCGCGCTTGAGGGAGGAGAGGGACTTAGCCTCTGCTGTCTCCTTTTCCTCCTTGGTCACTGCAGGAAGGCGGGTGTCGCGCCGTGCCTCAGGAGCCGCAGCCGCGGCCTCCTGGGCCGAAGCAGCAAGCTCCTCCTTGGCGCGTGCCGCCGCTCTTTCCCGTGCCAAGCCTGCCTTCATAGACTCCGCGAGGCTAGGGATCCGGACCTCCGGACTCCCTGCCTCAGCTGGGGGAGTCACGTTGGCCGCAGGCGCTGCAGAGGAGGAAGACGCCTCCTGAGAGGCATCCGGAGGAGCAGGAGCCATCTCCTGATCCTCGGAATGCGTCGCCGAAGATGGCGGAGCTTTCTTCTTAGGGCTGGAAGCCTGAGGCTCCGCACCCCATCGTGGATCAGGCGGGGTTCCAGTCCTCTGGACACCCCCCTTCTCTCGAGGGAGCAGATCCGTTTCCAGCATAGGGGGATCTATCTCCAGTTGGGTGTCAGTCTGCTTTGCGATAGGGTTCAAGACACCCGCGGCGAGCTTTTCTTCTCTGAGCCCATCGTGGGCGTTCCAGATAAGGTCTGAAAAGGTTTCCCTCATCGCTTGGACGTGCTCCCTCGGGGTATCTTCCCGGGGAGCGTCCACGTCCGGATCTTGGGGCTCCAAAAGCTCGTCGGGGAACGCCGGAGGAGGCGGTTCAACATCTTCGGGAACCTCTCCGGATCTCCCCTGCTCTTCGCGAATCGCCTCCAACGCTTCGCCCAGCGGGGTCTCGTCCCTAAACAAGTGACGGTAGGGACTCGGAGCTGCGGCGTTGGGCATCATGAAGTCCGTCTCCTCGTACGCTGGCCCGAGAATGGTACTCGGGTAGCGCACGGGAGGCTTCGCCCGCTGCACCGGCCTCCGGTCAAGGCGATACGTGCGCCAGAGACCATCGGAAGTGACACAAGGCGCCCCATCCGGGAGCCGCCTGAAATCACGCAGCTCCGCCCCGATGCGATCACAGAAGCGGTCCGGGTTGGAGATATGCGTAAACCGGCCCAGGTCAGCCTCAAAGACCCAGACACGGTCTCTGTGGTCTCTGCGAGCTTCTCCGTGGCGGAAGCGTCTCAGAGCCACAGCGGCTTCTCCAAAGAACGCATCGTCGCACGGGGCCGGCACCATGTTCGCCGGAAGGCCCCTTCCGTGGACCGCCGCTCGGTGGTACGCGGCTTCGTACTCGTGCTCGAATTCGGCACGGCACCCGCGGATACCACACTTGTGGCCGGACCCACGGGAAGGAACCCTTCTAGGGTCTCCGTTCCCAATCTCCTCGGGTGTAGGGCAACCAGCCACGCCCCCGCCATGGATCGCACTCCGGTCGGGGGTGTCCCCGAGATCGACGAATTCCCCAGGCACTGCAGCCTCCTCGGGAATCGGATCCACACTGAAAGGCACAAAGGTGTGCCGCGCAGGAGACTTCGGAGCGGGCCGTTCTTGGCTTGCCGACCGACGCTCCACGGATGCCATGAAATCGTCGATCCCGCGGAGGATGGCCTCAGTCTTGGCCCGTTCCTCCTCGGTCTCCTCTGGGACGGCCGTACCTCCTTCTCGGGAGCCCTCTGGGCCTCCCGTGGAGGCCGAGCTCGCAGAAGGGGCTTCAGCACTAGGAACGGCCCCCTTCGGAGCGGCCTTGAGCGGAGGCCCACCAAGCTTAGGCCGGATAGGGCCTTGGTAAGGCCCGGGCCCCAGCCCTCCATGAGGCAAGGGCCTTTCCGACCGGTTCCTCGCAGCAGGTGGCGGAGGAGGAGATCGCGCGATGGGCGGCTCAGCCGGCCCACCCAGCAACCATCCAGGCCTGGTGCTCAAGAACTCCTCGGCCCTCTCGGTTTCCATGATCAGGAACGGCGGTGGAGGCCTGACCCCTTTCGGCGTCGGGCCAGGCTTCACCGTGACCATTCCTTCCGGAACGGCTGGCCTCTTCGGCGGCGGCTTCGGGTTCGCCTTCTTGCTGAAGTTCTTCGGGTGGAACAAATCCGCTGGAGTAAGCGTACGGTCCGCCTCCATCGGCTGATCCCCAGGCGCTGCACCGGCACCCTCAGGGTCACCGGGCGCGGCCTGAGGATCCTCAGGCAGCTCATCCCGGGCCCTGGGCGGCGTCTTGTAGCGGATCGTGTCCGCAGGCGGTGCTTCGGGAGGCACCTTTTGAGGGGGGCGGTGTGATCTTCCCCGCTCCTGTTCCCCTGCCGAAGGCGCTCCCTCTGGGGCCACCTTGGGGGTAGGCTTTAGTTTGCCTTCCCGCCCTGGCGGCGGCCTATCATCGACCGTCCTGGACCGATGCAGCGCAGAGGGCATCCCACGGGGACCACCCTCCTTAGGTGGTCCAGGCGGGGGTCCCGCCGGCATTGCCGAGCTCTTGGCCCGCACCTCAACTTCCAGCTCGGAAGACGAGTCCTCGTCCCCGATATAGTAGTTGACCGGGCCGGCTCCGCCAGGCGGCGCCGACTGCTCTCTGCGGACTCCGCTCCCGGGCTCCGCATCATCGACCCACCGCAGGGTGTTACCCTGACGCTCTGCAAGCGAGAGGTCGAAGACTTCACAGCCGGGTTGCACCGTGAGGATTCGGAGGATGCATTCTGGAGGGACACGCCCTGTCAGAACACATCCGTCTGTCCCTCTCCAGACGGGCACCCCGGAAGCCCTTAGGAGCTCGAGGTTCGAGACCACAAGACAGGTCGAGTTCTTTCTAAAGCCCGACGTACTGTCCCGCTGTCTTGGGTACCCGGGCCCGATCACCCAATGGACAGTCAGGCGCGGGCCGTTTCCGCCTCCCGGGAGGAGGCCGTCGCGGCCGATCCGCCGCGCATGAAACACCTCTGTGCCATGACAGAGGGTGGAGCCTCCGTACTCTACCGAGAGCTCCCTCATGCCGGCCTCATCGAGGCCGTCTCCATACACGGTGCCCGCGGTCAATCCTGACCCACGGCCGTGTCCCTGGAGAGCCCGGATCCGGCCATCGACCAGCTCCAGCCGCTGCTTCTCCCGACCGCCAGCCGCGTTTTCCAGATCACTCGCCGCACCTGCCTCGATCGCGGACGAAGTGATCTGGAGCTTCTCGGCTAAGGCGGATACGCTAATCCAGCCCCCTTCGCCGAGATGGCCCTGCAGGCCGAATTTGCCGTGGCGGAGGGCTTGCGTAAGCGCCCTCTGGCAAACCGCGGGGTTCTCTAGCCACACCCACGGCTGCCATCGTGAGTTGCTATCACGACCGCCTTTCCCTTCGTTCCCGCGTCTGCGGCCACCTCCCATGGCGCCCCTCGCGGCTCCCTGGCCCACGAGGGGCCCGGCACACGGAGGAAAAAGTGGGAGTGGCTCCGCGACCAGCCGGTCCACGGAGGACCCACCGGCAGCGAAGGAAAGAGGGGTACACGCGACCTCCCGGCCCACGTGTGCCAAAGCACACCGCGAGGCGCAAGAAGCCGATGGCAAGGGCCCGCGCGGCCCGTCGCAAGCTACTGGGCTACTCGTCTTGAGCCCACGCTGCGCGGCCATGTCCTGAAAGGCAGGGGGTTCAAGGGGGCTGCACAGAGAGAGGGGGTAGGGCTCACACTCAGCACGACCTACACCCTGGACTACCTCACTACACCCTTGCTGCAGCACGCACGCAACGAGTAGTAGCATAGAAAGGAGGTAGCGACCCACGGGCGTACAGGCCTGCGTCCGAGCTGCCCCCCACGTTCCCCCCCGAACCCCCCCGACGCGGCACACTAAGACCCCGAACCCTAACCTAGACCCCGCGGTCAAGACACAAGCGGTCAAGACGAACACAAGCGAGTTAGGGTATAGGGCTCTTGTGGGGTGGTTAGTGTCCGTTAGGGATTCATCGTGTTTTGCTTTTGCTTTAGGCGCGACCTTCCGGTCCGCGTCAGGCGGACTGGAGCTCGAGCCGTCGCGGCCTCGAGCGCCTAAGGCTTCAAGGGCGGAAGCGGCGGTCTGAGGCGCGGAGCGGCTGCCCTTCCGGCACGCCGTCCTTATCTCCTCCTCTGCCTCCGCATCCGTGAGGAAACGGCCGTCAACGACCCTACCTGTACGAACCGTCAGGTCGTCGACATAGGCCACCCATTCCTTAGTGAACCTAAGCCTTCGATTGCGACCCGGCGCATACGCGCGGTCCACGACGTAGTTAAAATCGTCGGGACCATTGACAGGCCCGAAGGTAAGCCCAATAGGGAGGTACTTACCGCTACGCGCAACAATGGCAAGAACCTCCCTGGCACGCTTCGTGTTGCGGATCTGATTGAACCCGGAAACCGCATCAACGAAGCTATACCAGACTGATCCTACCGCTGCAGCGAGCACATCCGTGCTCCGCCGGCAGTAGTAAGTGGATCTCTTCACCCTGGCGTTTACCCTGCGGTAATCTACCACCAAGCGGCGTTTCCTCGCCCGCTTGTGGGAAGGCATCTCCTTCGTAGGGAAAGGGGCCGAACCCCAGGCCGAAGGGCCTCGCACAAGCTGCCCTCTCTGGACCTCCTCCTCAAGCCGGTCATCAACCCACTGCGCCGCTTCCCCGCGGAGCGCATGGGGCTGAGAGCTGACCGGAGGCCCCGTAGGGACGCAGTCGTGCGCAAACTTCCGGACCGTGGTACGCGCCGTACCTTCGACCCAGAATGCAGCGGCCTTCCGGCCCACCGTCTCCTTAATGGCTGCGAGATCAGCCTCGGTGAGCCCCGGACGGTTCTCCGTAGGGCCCAACCTGAGGCCTTCAATGACCTGCGCCTTATACTCTGGCGTACGGCGGGGATCGGCAGCCACAGCCTGGCCTGCCAACGCATAGACCTCCAGGTCCGCGAAGACACCATCCCAATCCTTGGCGTCTGCCTTCGACCGCCAGTGAGCATCCATCTTCCTGGAGAACTCCAGAACTTCAGCCTCCATCTTCGCTCTCTCTTGAGGGGAGAGGTCCTCGCCAGACTTAACGTCCGGCAACGGTACCTCCGGAGCGGAAGGCTTCGCAGGCTCAGCCGGCGGCTGGCCGCTCACTGAGCAAATGCTGTCGTAGCAAGGGGGCTGGTCGCCCCTCAGACCAGCATCCGCCAGGCAACGGCACAAGGCCGGAGCGAGCACCCTCGAAGAGGTCCGGGCCTTCGCGTGCTGATGGGCTACCCTGCCCAAAGCGTCAGGCTTTGCACAGCGAACGCAAACCGAATCCATCTTGAAGTTGGAAAGACAGATCAGCGCTCCTTCCGAATGCTTAGAACCCCTAGGAACTGATCCCAAGAGCTGACATCGATCAGCTCGGCCGAAAGCCCAAGGGAACTTCGGTTCCGAAAGCGTCCCAAACACGGGAGCCCACCCCTGGGCCTCCCAAGGCTCCCAAAGTCCTTCCTGATCTGAGATAGTAACAAGCATCTGGCGCCCCTTCTCGGCCACCATTGCTCCCCACCTACTGACCAGGGAGAGGAACTCCTTGGGGATACCCTTACCGGATAGGCCCACAACGAGGCACTTGGGGTCGAGCGTATCGACCAGAAGGCTCAGGGCTTGCCGGTCCTCCTCTGAGGAGAAGTCCCAGCGGATCCCGTAGGAGCTGGCTCCTTGAACCGCAGCAGGAGGGCTACGCAGGCCTCCTGCCTTACTGACCTGAGTAAGCGAGTGCTCCGACACCGCTACTTCGACAAGGTCCACGTCCATACCCTCTAGGTGATCTCTGATCCACCCCTGGACCGCGGCACAGGAGCTACCTCTACCGACGATCAAGGAGGGCGCGGGAGCCTCAGCAAGGAGCTCCTTCAACGCAGCAGGGACGTCAATCGGGGAAGCTGCCACACCCACTCGGTCCGGCACGGACTCTTGCAAGGAGTAACCGGCCTTATCGAGCTTCCGGGCAGAAGACGCAGCGAGAACCCCATCCCTACTAAGATCCACCTTGGAGATAATCTCCTTCACGGTGATGGACTCTATGGCCTGTCTCGTCCCTTCGCGGGTCAGAGAACCGCCTTCGTCCAAAAACGCAAGGTGCCACCGGACTCTGAGTCCTGAGGCGTCGGGGATGTACCGGTGGACGCCCACCTGTGCCCTGGCTTCGTCCACTTGCGTGACCTTGCCTAGGCGACAGGTTTTAGGGCCCACTCGGGCGCCATGGTACGCAACATGGTCACCAATACGCAACACGAAGTTGCGGCCCCGGCGCTTGACAGTAAACTCGACCTGCTTAGCTTCACCGGCCGCTTGCTGACCCAATGAAGGCGGCTGATGCTCTGGCTCGTCGAAAAACTCTATGGGGTCCCTCTTCTCGGGCACCTCCGCATCTTCCGGCACGAGCACTACATCCTCCGCGTGGGCTTCACATTGCCGGCCTGGCGCCTCACCAGGGCCACCAGGAACAAGTTCGAGTTGCAGCCTATGGCCTTTAACCGCCACTATCCTCCAAGGGCCGGTCAGACCAGGCTTCCAAGGGACACGCCCCGCCCCCTCTGGCCGGGGCTTGGGGGAATTCCAGACAACTCTGTCCCCCACGCGGAGCTCAACTGTGCGACGCGACCGATTAGCAAGTCGGGCACGCGCCTCACTGCTCGCGTCCCAATGGCGCCGCACAGCGGCCGCCAAGTCGGAAAACTGCTTGAACTGGGAACGGGCCCAGTCCGTGATGGGCTCGAATTGGAGGGCCTCGCGGAGAACGTCCTTCTCCAACGGCAAGGCGAGGCTCCAGGACCGTTCCAGGTCCCTGGGGGTGTACCCATGCGCCCCCGGGGTATTATCCAACACATACTCGGCGACCATGAGCCATTCGCTCCAGTTCTCCATGGAGCCGCCGATATGCCGGATGAGGTTACCCAGAACCTTCTGGACCTCTTGGTGGACCCTCTCGTTGGACCCCATCTCACAAGGCCTGAGAGCCATACTGAACTGCTGAGTTGTCCCAAGCATGGAGCACAACTCCAGCATCATGGCATTCTTGAACTCAGTGCCTCGATCAGATCGGATGAGGCGGGGCAGGGTGCGTGATCTCAGCACGCACCGCAGAAATGCCCTACGCACATCCGTATGCGTAAGTGTCTTCATGGGTTCCAGAAGCACTGCGTGGCTAAGGCAATCAAAGTACGTAATACTGTATCGGAAGCCATCGCGGTCCTCCCGATTAGGACCCTCGCAGTCGACGGAAACTTCCTGCCAACACGCTTCCGCGAGACATTTGACAGGTTTCGCTTCGACCTTCGTGGCTCGGGCCCTGCCCTTAACACACGCCAGGCATTTGGACACCCACAACTTAACGTCTGGTTCCATTCCTGGCCACCAGACGGCCCTTTCAAGGAGACGGAACGTGACCTCCGCCGAACGGTGCGCCCCCAGGAGGCCACAATGCACAGTCATGTAGCATGACTTCCGCCACGTGACGCCATTGGGCCCGGCGATACCGTTCGGGACGACCGGGACGACCACCGTCTGGCCAGTCTTGATGGTCACTTCCCTCTCCAAGACTCCGTCCGAGCCAAGCTTGAAAGGGGCTTCCGGCTTCTTGACCGAAGCCGTAAGGGACGGATCTCTCCGTTGAGCCTCGTGCCAAGCCGTGCGAAGAGCTGGCGTGACGCCGAACTCGCAGAGCCCGGCGCCATCCCTGGCCGCCAAGGCCAGCTTTTCTCTCTGACTCTCCGGGCTGTCCTTGTCCGACAGCACAGGGAAAGAACCGAGGCTGAGGGGACCAGAACCCCCGGACGCGGACACCTTAACCCGGCAAGTCCGCACGGAATGTGACTTGACACAAAAGGGCCGGTGGGAGGAGTACAACTCCACAACCACCCGTGGGGCCTTGGTAGCGGACCCCACAAAAGCCAGGGTCCTGCTAAGCTCTCCTTCCTTGACCTCGATCTTCTTCGAGAGCTGGACGGCCATCCAATGGCCTTCCTCTCCTGAACACTGGAAGGCGGCGATGACAGGCGAAGCCCTGAGCGACTTCCGATGCCCAAGGGACTGGATGCCGTCCCCATCATTCCAACCTTCCACGCGGTCCACCTCTCCCTTGAGACCAAGGAGACACGCAAAGGATTCCCGGAGGCGAACTTCGCCCTCCTGGAGATTCCATATGCGTTCGCACTCAGAATTAACCACATGCCTGTGGCTGTGCCAGTTGGGCTCGACAGCCCAGTTGAGCGAGCTCGGCCCGCTCAGGCAGGACGGGAAGGCCTGGTGCCCTTGCAGGACTTCACCAGAGGCGTTCACGACCCAGGAACTCCACAAAGAAGGGCCGTCCTTCTCGCACCCCTCGACTGGAAGCTCCAGGTCGCCCCCAGTCCAGACCCTCGCCTTAATCCTGCCGTACACCGTGGGCAGGAGCCCTTCCACGGGCTTTTGGAGGAAACCTTTGGCCCATGCTCGGATGAGGTCCGTATCAATGTCCACCGAACCATCAGCAAGGCTGGCGGACAAGAGGGCGTTCACCTCGAGTGACACGCTCGGGTCGGCAGACTCCGGGCCCTCAGCGGCCTCCTTTTCGGCTTGGGCCTCAGCAACCTCCAGAGCTGTTTCCTCCGCCTCCTGCCGGATGCACGAAGGACACCTTGAAAATAGGTATGTCCTCTTTCCGCAGGCGCAGACTCCTTCGTGATCCCAAAGCTCCCGAGAGGGCGCGTCAACGAGACCACGCAAGGAAACATCCGCGACTTTGGAGATCCCTTCTAGCTTCAGGGACGAAAGGACCTCAGCGGAAGCGGCAATCTTGCCCACTATCCCATATCCTGGTATAGGGGGCTCGGGAAACTCACGCCCCATCTCTGGGCACGCCTCAGCCACCTCAGCATGAGTAGAGTGCGCCTTCCAGACCTTAGGCTTAAGGCTCCAGATACCCTTGATCCCTGCCCAAGCGAGGCCCGCGACGCGGGCTTCCTTGCGCTGCAGGTTGCGAGCCTGGAGGGTGACTTCAACCACCAGCGGCCACCGCAAGGCAGCGGTGACAACTCCTCCTTGGCCAAGTCCTACCAGAAAGGTAGGGGAAAACGCAGCGGCTTCCCGAAGTACCTTCGCACAGGACGTAAGCAGGTCGACGCGGAGCTTCTTGACCTTCTTGGGCCCGGTAAGCTTACCGGTCATACCGTCGAAGTGGGACGCCACTCCGTCATCGTCCTCAAAAGGGCCCCAGCAGCCTCTCACCGCAATGGAGTGCCCCGGGATTCCCGAGACGAAGACTTCACGGATCTCCGTGAGCGCCCTTTCCTGCTCCGTCCAAGGGGCATAATCGAAAACAATCATAACGCGGACAGGGGGACCGCCCGCGACCCCGACCGGCACCGCAGCCGCGGTCGCCGGGGCAACCTGCGTCGCGTGATCGGGAACCGCGTCTTCCCCTACTGCCCAGGGAACAGGACCGTCACCTTCGGTCCCTTCTCCAAGGTACTGGTCCAGGTCGAACCCCTTCAGCTGGCCAGTCATCCCGACCAAGTCCTTGGTCCGGGCGGCCAAGAGCTCGTCCCGACCCTTCGGGTTCCTGGAAAAGGAGTCCCCCAGCGTCGCACTGCGACCACTGAGACTCCTGATCTCAGACCCATCCATCAAGATCTCCGCAACCCATCGAACCAGTTTCTGGTCGGAGCCGATATCAGAGGACTGCGCTCTCGTAAGATTGGCATGGTCCGTCCAACACAGGGTTCGGATAGTTCCGAAGACCTTTCGGGTTGCTCGCTTGACTTCGAGCTGTGCGAAGGCTTCTTGAATCAGCGGGGGCCAATTTTGCTGCGCAGGGGTCAGACTCTTGGAGTGAGTCATAAGAACCTTAATCCTTGAGAGGTCCCTGCTCATTTGCACCACCGAGCCCCCTACCGCAATCCCGCTGGCGTCCGCTATCTGCTCAAGCGGGCAAGAGCCATCAGCAGCCGACGCCTCATCGAAGGCCGCCAGGCTGATATGGTGGCTCATCATCTTCTTGATGGCCTTGAAAGCCTTGCAGCCGGCAGTGGTGCCTGTCCCCAGGCCACCTTCCGGAAACTCCGCTCCCGGTTTCTGCCATTGGCCCAAAACCTTAGCAGCATGGCCATATTCCGCTGGCAGATAGCCCCGAAGCCAGTTCGCACACCCAAGGAATTGCTGGATGTGGAGCTTTTCCTTAAGCGGCGGGAAATCCACGACCGCTTGGCATCGCTCCTCGTCGGGCGCACTCCCGTGCCGCCCGATCCGGTGCCCGAGGAGCTTACCCTCTGACACACAGATCTCAGCCTTGGCGACACCAAAGGAGAACCCAAAGAGGATGCTCTTGTCGAGGAAAGCTTCCAAAGAGACCAGGTGATCGAGAAGGTGCGGGCAAGCACCCTTGTGCCTCGCACCCATATCCTCCCGCAGCTTGTCGTAGTAGTAGTCGGAGGGAGGTTCCTCGATCATCTTCTCAATGTCGGCCGATTCCACTATGTGGTACACCGGCTCGTTCCTAGTGTCCACTCTGGAACCACTAGTGACGTCTCGGCCGTGGCTTCCTCCAAGCCCCCTCGTAGCGGAACCCGCATCCCATCCTGCCCAAACGCGGCCCCGTCTTCGTCCTGAAGACCGCGAGATCGGACGTGACGGGCACGGTCGACCAGTCGACAGACTCGGGCCAAAGCCTGAGGTCCCTAGTCTGCCACAACCGCCACGGGCCGCCAGAAGACTTCAAGAGGCAAGTCTCGTACGGAAGCCTTTCGACATCCGGCCGATTCTCCGGGTCACCTTCCTGGGGCCTGCCGCTCCAAAGGCCAGCCATTCCTCCCTTCGTCTGCCACCACTGGCCCTCAGTGGGGATGGAGGAGAGGAAGGACACGGCATCCGGATCCGTAACCACGGACTCCGTGGCCCAAGGCCCTCCTAGGACCGTGCTTACGGCGGCAAGGGCGAAAACCGCCCAAACCCTCAGGCCCTTACGCCAACCCCTGCTGTGCGAGCATGCGCCGCAGCCTTGCAGGCCACAGACGGCGGTCCTCTCGGTGGACCCGCACGCAAAGCATCCAGGGAAGGTCGAGTCTTCGGCAGTGCCTAATCCGCAGTTCCCACACGGGTCACCACTCGCGTCCGTAAAGAGGGTCTCAACCCCTCCGCATTCACACGCGGTGGTCTGCGCGAGCCCGGTCCGGACCTCGCCGACGACGGCACCCGGAGAGACAGTCGTGTCCTCTTCGGCTACCAGCAAGATCGAACCTTCCTCGGCTCCTGTGGGCCACAGCCCAGGCACTGCTTCGCAGTTGGCGGACTCTACCGGGAGGACAGCCTCCGTAAGGGAGCCATCCTGGCCTCCACTGCCTTCCCTCTTCACAGGTGCGATGACCCCATCTCCGGCCAAGAGCTCCAGCGGGTTCTCCCCGCTGTACCGGAGCAGGTCCCTGCCTCCGGTACCCGGCTCAAAGCACAGAGCACCGTCGAGACTAGAAAGCCTGGACTCGAAGGCGTAGGCGCGGTCCTTCCGCGACCTACTGTAGTCTTCGCACCTGGGGATCTTAATCCCAAGGGTTTCCAGGGAGTGGCAGTCAGGAAGGGGCTTGAAGCCCAAGCCCTGCCGTCCCGAGCAATCCAAGGCGCGGCCGCCAAGGATGAGCCCATGCCAATCCGAGGTTCCTTTCGCGGCTATTTTACAGCGCACGAATATCTCTGGACCCTCGCTGCAGTTGTCGGGGGAGAGCCCCTCCAGAAAGCGGACTCTCAGCACGACGGCCCCCTTCAGGGGCACCGGCTTCCCTGCAGCGATCCCATGGACGAACTCCGGATGCACCCAGCGTTCGAACTTCACGACAGGAAACCTCCGGTCCTCCGTGCCGATCCCCAAGGCAGCAGCCCGGTTGAGGATCCCACAGAGGAGTTCCTCCGTGATGTGGTTCGAGCCTGCACACCCGTCCAGCATGCATTCCACCATGCCGTCGATGACCTGCACGACTGTTCTGTACTGGTACCCCCCGACCTCGTTCTCGCAGAGGTGCCACCAGTCCTGAGGCAGCTCGTCCAACGAGCTGAACTTCGACGACGAGCTCTTGGCAAGCGGGAAAGCGGAGGAGTTCGCCGCAACAACCGTGCCAGCGCTCCAAATCTGGATGGAGAGCGTAGCGAAGGGATTCACCATCCCGGCGCCACTCGGGGCCGCCCAGTTCGAAGGCAACGCGGCTCCCCCAGTGGCGGGAAGCGAATGGACCATGTCACAGTCCGCTCCCTTACGGCACGACCCGTTCTTATTGAAGAAAGGGCAGATAGTCCCTGGCGGCTTCGCGCCCGCCTTGGACTTCGCCTTGGGCTTGGCCTTGGCCTTGCCTTTGGGCTGCCCTCCGGGTCCACCCGTGCCCTTGCCCTTGCCCTTCCCCGGCGTTGTCGCCAGGGTGGACGCGTCCCGCTCCTTCTTGGCCGCGAGGGCCTTTTTGCGGAGCTCCTTGTCGTGCGAGTAAGGGCACGAGTCCCCTTTTGGGCAGTTCCCGTGGTCGCGGAAATGGAAACAGATAGGCTTACCTTTTCCATTTCCTTTCGGACCAGCGGCAAGCGTGGAAGAGGCGGCCGCCTTGGCCGCGTCCTTAGAAGCCTTGAGCTCCGTCCTCAGCTTCTCGACCTCCTTCCGCGCGGCGGACAGGGCTGGGTCTTCCGTCGAACCTGCGTACACGCTATTAGCCGTCACCCGATGCGCAGCCTCACGCTGCTCATATTCGAGGACGACCTTATGCGCTTCTTCCCAGGTAGAAGGGCCTCGAAGCCCTGCGGATGCGCCGTCGCTAGGCCACAACCGCTTATCACCGCGGATCTCCTTCTGGAGATGTGGAGGCATCTTGCGCAAGTAGCTTAGGAAGAGCTCCCTCGCTGTCTTGCCAAGACCCACACTCTCCAGCTCCGCGATGGAGGCCTCAAACAGGGGCTCGAACTGGTGCCATGTGAGACGGCCCTTAGTGAGGGCGACGTGCTCCGCGTCCACCCTCATCTCCTTCTCTTCTCGGCTCTCGCCGAAGACAAGGTGCCGCTGCTTGATCCTTTCGTAAACGGCTTGGGGATTCTCAGTAACTTCCCCGGTCTTGGAGGCAGCCTTGTACACGTTAGTAAAGGTCTTAAGCCTCGAGCCGCGGCAGCGAGCACGAAGGGCGATGCGTTTCTCCCGGAAATTCATCCCCTTGCAGTTGTTGGCAAGGCCACAGACGTCCTCGAACTCTTCGTAGAACTGGACCACGTCCCGGATGTCGGAGCGATCGTCGGTGAGCGAGGGCCATTGGAGGTCCGTCCTCACGGTCGTGATCGACGTCTGACCTCCGCGAGACGCCAAGGCCTCCTTGAGCGCCTCGGTCTGGGCCGCCAAAGCTGCAGCGAGCTCTCCGGCTCCGCCGCTGGCGGAGTGAGCCTCGCCGGGCTTATCCTTCTTAAGCCCTTCGAGCTCTATCTCCAGAGCCGCAAGGCGGGACTTCAGGGGTGAGTCCCCCGGACCAGGTTGCGGATCCTCAGGGATCGCGAGCTGAAGGTCCACCGGGAGAGGCGCCGGTGCTCCGGACTTAGAGCCCGACTCCGCAACGGCGCCCGTCCGGGACGCCAGGGCCGGGACAGAAGAAGGAGTGCTCCAAACCTTCTCGGGATCGCCGCTGCTCTTGCCTCCCAGGGCCAAGATCAGCTCGCCGAGGCACGAGATCTCCTTCTCGACCTCCTCTCGGTCTTCCGACCCAAGAGAAACCGCGGCAACGGTAAACCTGGTGCGCAGGGCACGCACCATCCTGGCAGGGTGCCAGTCACCTCCCATTTTGCCGTATTCCTCGGCAAGGATGGTGGCCTTGGTAGTGATCTTCTCAAGATCCTCCACCGTGACCTCTGCCTGGTGCGCCTTCAAGGCCACAACCAGCCTTGAAACCCGCGTCAGGTAATCCGCGACCGGTTCCTGGTCGGGACGGTAGAGCTCCCGCAGGTCCGCCTGCCGGGTCTCCGCCGTGACGGGACCACCCGTCCCAGCAGACGAGGGAGGCCCGGAACGGGCCGGGCCGCCGGCCACCGGCGAGAGAGCAAGCGCACCAACACGGCGCGCCGTCTCGGCCACGTCCGCCGGCGCAGCGGCAGGACGCGGAGCCGGTACCCCGGCCTCCGGCAGAAGCTCTCCAGAGCTGGGGCCCGGATCGCCATCCTGAGCACCCGGGCCCGCTTCCGCAGCTGGAGCTTC
>CAJNDT010003124.1:317941-450441 GCA_905221615.1 Symbiodinium sp. CCMP2592
AGTAGTAGTAGTAGTAGTAGTAGTAGTAGTAGTAGTAGTAGTAGTTGGTAGTAAAGCCGCCACAAGTGCTCAAGCGGCCGCGCTGAATGAGAGGTTTCGAACAGGCTTGGGGCGCAACTGCTGTGCTAGAGGTTCCAACCGGGCCCTTTTCTGAACAGTAAAGGTTTGTGCCTCCTTCTACGCCATGGTCCTCTCCCTTTTCTCACAGTAGCTGCTTTGAGCCGCCAGGTCCCAATTCCTGGGCCCAGACTCTGTTTAAAACATTGCAACACTGGGTAGGCGGTAGGGTTTCCACCTCCGCGCGGTGGAGGGAGTCATTAGGCTTCTGTCTCTTGACGAAAGTAGCGGATGGCGCAATTGCCAGTGCACTCACAAAACTTTGCATCTCTTCGTAAGAATTCTTTCAAGACAGCATGTAGAAGGACAGTCCGTAGTGACGGGCCCGTACCATACCGAGGGCAGGTTCTGACACCTACCCTGGTTGATCGTCTGGGGGTGCGCCCCCCACCCACTCGAAGAGAGCTTCAGTCACAGACGGCTGACTCCCCTGCATATGGCACAGCCTCCCGCAGGGCAGGAAGGTTGGAAAGATCCATTCGAGTTCTTTCGTGGAACGCGGGCCACCTAGGCCAACAGCAATGGGGCGAACTCAAAACATGGCTGGCAGCTGAAGCCTCTCATCACTGCGACATCCTCATATTGCAGGAAACGCACTGGACTGAGACCAGCGAATTCAGCGTTTCTGGGTGGTACTGTATCTCCTCAGCCTCGGAGTCTACCAAACCCAACACCCGGCCTAAACAAGCAGCGACGCGAAACACTCGGCAAGAACCGCGAGCTCCATCCACGACTCGCGCTGATGGAGTCATGATCCTATTCTCTCCCAAGTTCGTCCCCAAGAGCTTACGCTGGAAGGCGTGGAGCCCGGGTAGAGTCTTAGAAGCTCGTGCGGACATTGCAGGTACTCGGCTGGTTGTTGTCGCGGTGTACCAACACGCTTGGTCTTCTGCCAAGACCATCCAGTCCAATAAGGACGACCGTGCTAAGGTACTATCTGTCATGTCCAAGGTGATCAAGCAGGTGCCTAAGAGGGACTCCCTTATTGTAGCAGGCGATTTTAACACCTCCCTGCGTCCGAGCTCTCCATTGGTGGGGGTGGGAACGCACGTGAAGCCACCCACTGAGGACCGCCCTGACGAATCCAACTTGTTCAATCTGCTGCTCAGGCTGCGTTTGGTTGCCCTTAACACCTGGCAATGTGACCATATAGCTACCTTCTCACAAGGAGGCGTGGAGTCGCAAATTGACTTCATTCTAACCAAAGAATCTACGGCGGGAGGCAAAGCCAAACGGTCAGCTCCTTGGGTGGACTGTCCGTTGGGCAGCTGGAAGAAAGGAGGGCATTACCCACTCAAGGCTGACGTACCCCTCCAACACCACTGGCTGCTCCCGTCCCACAAACCCAGCACGCGCCGGTATGATTCACTAGCTCTACAAGCCTCAGTCAGGGAGGAGGACGATACGGCCAAGGCCCTGCACAACTGGATCGCTTCCAGAATCGACACCTGCCAGGACCCCAAGGCATGGAATGCGTTGCTTTTGGAAGGTGCAGAACGCTTTTTCCCCAAAATTCCCAAAAGAAGACCGATCCCGCTGGAATCGGAAACCCGTCGCATGTGGCGGGCCCGCACCCATGACAGGGCTGCGAATACCACTCCCTCAGCACAGCTGATCGAGTCACCTAAAGCAATGGCACAGCCTCCTAATCAGAACACGCCACGTCCGCCGGAAACAGAAGCTGAGCTGGCACAAGTGGCACATCGCCAAGCTGTGAAACAAGCAAAGAAAGATCGAATTGCGAGTTTCATATCGGAGGTGGATGCGAGTCTAGCTGAAGGTGATCAACATATCTCCTTCCAGACCCTCAAAAAGCTGCAGCCTTGGCAGCCCGCGCGCAGAGCTCAGCTAAAGGACAACACAGGACATCTCCTAGGTCCAGCGCAGGAACTAGCAGCCCTCAGGGACTATGCCAATCAGGTATTTGCGGCCCACCCACCGTTACGGACAATGCATGGAGCTTTCCCTGCTTTGGAGCCGCCCAAACTAGCAGCTCACATACATTCCATCAAGCCGAACAAAGCTGTTCCTGACGGAGCGGCACCAGCGGCTGTATGGAGGCTGTGTAGCGATCTCGTTGCACCGGTCCTCTCCGAACACGTAGCATCCAAGCAGGCCGAGGACAGTCTAGAATCCGACCTCGTAGACGCAGATCTCTGTTTAATACCCAAGCCGGGCAAGCCCTCTGACAAACCCGCAAACCTGAGACCCCTGGGCATCCTTAGACCTGACGCAAAGGGACTGGCGGGAGCGGCCAGAGAAGCGCTTCAACCACTGACACGCTCGTTCCTCAAGCACATGCCACAGTTCGCTTATCTACCAGGTCGGGGGCTGTCAGACGCGCTAGAACGCGTGGTGCATCACTTGCGAGAGGCTCGATCCCTGTTAGAACAGGCTCACCCCACGAGACACGCCTTGCAACAAGGCACACAGGCCCCAGCCTTAGTCGGCGGCCTCACCTTTGCTCTTGACCTCAGCCAAGCGTTTGACACTGTCTCTCGACAAGAGATCATCGACCTTCTTCAGAGAGAAGGGGCCGATCAGGACACAGTCCACCTTGTTCAGGCTCTACATGACGGGTCTCGTTATGTTCTTCACGCGCAGGGATATTCCACCTCTGTTGAAACCACAGCAGGCATTAAACAAGGATGTAAGCTCGCCCCCACACTCTTCTCGTTCCTTACAGGTGACCTTTTCCGCTCTCTGGTCGACCTTTTCGGAGCTGAGCAGGTCTTGAAGTTCCTGACTGGCTATGCCGATGATCTCACGCTCCATCGGACTATCCGCTCTGAAAAGGACCTCAGGGCCATTCATGCTCTCATCGCAGCGCTACTTGAAGAGGTCCGCAGACATCGTCTTCGCGTCAACATTAGCAAGTGCGTCATCTTAGTGAAGCTAGCGGGAAGAGAATCCCAAAACGTGTTGAACAAACATGGCTGCTGGATCACCAACTCAAAGGGCGAGCAGGTTCGCGGATGGCGCATAGGGCCCAACAAATCTTTCCCCGCCTTCCAGTGGGTCTCCTGTAGCAAGTATCTGGGGGTTATGATTTCCTACAACCACTTCGAGCTGCAGTCCTTGCATTACCGCATTGGGGAAGCCAAGCAAAAGCTGCATCAAGTCCGCCAGTTTGTCTACAATCGCCGGCACGCGAGCACTATGTCGAGACTTAAGGTTTGGCAAAGCACAGTCCTGAGCACACTGACTACAGGCCTTTCAGACGTCGGACTTAGCGAGGAGTCGGCCAAGCAGCTACGTAGTTGGCATGCTTACAAGGTGCGATCAGTGCTGAACTTGCCAGCACACACCAGCCGCATCACCACTAAGGACCTCTTCCAGCTTTATAGCATTCAGGACCCAGTTCAAGCGATGCAGGTCAAGCTCAGGAAGCGTCTCCGCAAACTTGAGCGGCGTGCAGCCAGAAGCCCAGATATCACAACCGATCCTGCTGTCCTGCAAGTCATCCGGGACAAGCTGCATTTCATGTCACAGCTCCCAGAAACAGTCGAGCGCCCTGTAGCCCTACATGCATGCACACTCTGCGATGCCTCTTTTGAGACAGCAAATGGGTTACACTTACACAAGTCGAGAGTGCATCCAGCCAGCATTGACCGATTTGTGCCATCAAGCTTCGATCGGCAACTCCACGCGGTGGATGGGATGCCGCAATGTGCCGCTTGCATGCGCAAATTCCATCAATGGAAAGGTCTACGTGACCACCTGTTGTCAGGAGCATGTCCGGAACCCCAGAAGCTTCGAACTCTGAACGTGACTGACAAGCACTCCAGTCACCCTGAGGTAAGGACCCTGTCCCAGCTGCGTCAGGACATTGCCCAACTCCCACAACATCGAATAGCGGTGATCTCAAAGACACCGGAGGCCCGGATCCTGATCCATAGGTGCCTCACGTGTGACTTCTGGACTTTCGATCACACTAAAGTCAAGTCACACTTTCGTCAGGCGCATCCTAAGGACTGGTCAAGGCTGCACAAACGCGCAGTCTCTATATGTCAGGGTTTCTCACCTCACCTCGCCAAGGGACACCCGTGCTCATTCTGCGGCTATAAGGTCTATGATCGTCGACTGCACCCGGAACAATGCCCCGTACTTTATCAGGTGAGTACACAGTGGCTGCGAGGGCAACCGGAGGCAGAGGAAGCCGTTACCGCTCCCCCCTCCAAGCCCCACGAACGGTCACTGACCCACTTCTTTAAGCCCCGGTCGAATGGCACAGCCTCCAATCAGTCGAGCACAGCTCGTCACACTCCGGCAGACAAGCAGGCGCCTGATCCGCAGTCCTCAGGACAAGCGGAAATTAGACCCGAAGGAGTGCACAAACGCGCTCTGACTAACACGTCCAACTCGTGTTACGCTAATGCCCTGTTTCAGGCTCTGCATCAGATCTCGAGCTTTGGGTATGATCTGGGTGCTTTCCAGTCTGTCCTCTCCCATCTAGGCGACGAGCGAGCCCCCAGATTACTGAACCTGTTAGGCTTGTTTGAATTTCGCCATGCCATCTCAGGCTGGCGACTTGACGGCAGACAGCATGATGTCTCGGAGCTGCTTCTGCATATGCAGTCCAAGCCTTTCGGCTCCCTCCAACAAACCCAGTGGCAGGGTCGAACAGATGGCGAGGTTGAGGATTCAGATGTGGGAGTCAGCCCACTCCTTCTTCCCCTTCCGCCTGGCCCTCTGTCACTCTCGGCTTGCTTACGGCTGTGGGAGTCCCAAATCTTCTCCCGCGCGCTAGTTTGGTCACCTGAACTCCTAGCAGTTGTGATTTGCCGCTGGCAGGATGGAGTCAAGAACACTCAGCCGTGTCTTTGGTCAGGCCGCACCACGGTGCCTGTATGGACCTCAAGTGATGCTCGCACTCAGCGTCACTATCAGGTCATAGCAGGAGTTGCCCACTTTGGGGACTCCCTTTTTTCTGGGCACTACCGCGCTTTTTGGCCAGAGGACCCAGCGGATACCGCCTCTCAGGTTTGGATCTCTGACGACTACAGGCTTCCGGAAAAGGCCTCAGCGGCCTTGAACCTGTCCATCTCCAGGAATGTCTACATGCTTTTCTTGCAACGAATTCGCTAGCATCATCGCTAGGTTATGCATTCCGGCCCAGCTTCGTCCTCAAGGGCACTGCGGGGCGCCCGTGCGTGAGAAGCCTATAGTCAATTGAAAGTTGGCATAGGCCACCTCACGTCAAGGCCAAGTTCGTCATGCGCGCACGCGGATATGCACATACCGCAATACTTTTTCCTCTCAATCAGCTCGCCCTCTTTTTGTATAGCTTCCAACCCGACTACACGGCCGGCATGACCGCTTCCCCTGTCGCAGTCAAGAGTCCGGAGCACAAACGCTCCAGAAACGGCACAGACAATGAGGACGCATCGGGAATGGATTTTTCTGAAGAGCCTCCACTCGAGTCACTTTCGCCTGCGGCCAAGGCCGCTGCCCTGCCGAGGCAGCAAGACCAGCCTCGCCGCAAATCAGTCCCGAGACAGAAAGGACCTGGTGCGGTCCAAGGGTTTGGGCAAGGCACCCAGCCTCGGGCGCAATCTGGTGCCATCCAGGCGCTGAGCCCGGAAGAGCTCACCAAAGCCTTCCTTGTGCACGATGACCAAATGAGCCTGCTGCAGCACCAGCTATCATTGGTTTACAAACTACCTCAAGACCATCAGCTTTCGAAGGCATTAGTTGCGTCTGTGAAATCCTGGCAGGGAGGCTTGAAGAAGCTGCGCCAAGGAGAACCCCACCCCGAGGGATCATGCTCGAATGCGGTCTCCCTGGTTCTCCTCCACGAACTGACCAAAGGCAACCCTCCAGCACACGTGGACAAGACGGAGTACGGCAAGCTCCTGAAAGTGGTGGACTCCATGATCAATATCACTACCGACAAGACCAAGCTAGCACAGGAAATAGTGCACTGCTCTGCTAAGCCGAACAAGCTCAAGACGCACGTCATCCTTGACTTCAGGGTGGCAATCTACTCTGACCTCATGCCCTACCTCTCCCTCCTTGCCTCCCTCTTTGACTCCTATGATGGCTTCGAACGCCTGGGTCGCAAGGCGCCGGGAGGACTGGCTCGTAAGGCTCGAGGCCGTCCGTGAGCTTGGCCTAGTGGAAGCACACAGTGCACTAATTTCCTCAGCACAGCTGATGTTCTGATCCGTCTTGCACTTTTCACTCAGGTACAGCGTGACTAGCAAGGCTGCTGATTCTTTCAACAAAGTTCCAGCTGCGCATCAAAACGGAGCCTGTCGTGAGCAGATTACTTCGCTCCACTTCATGTCCTGAGCGTGCCAGCCTGGCTCGAGCCCTTAGCACTATGGATCTCACACGGTTTGCGGACCTACCGGGCCCTGACCAAGTCCCGCATTTCCTGAATCTGGTGCATCAGCTGGACGAGATTCTCAAGCGCAAGGCCTCGCAACTCTATACAGACCCTGGCTCGGCGTCATCTACCAGCTCTCAGACTGCCGAACGATGCACTTTGCCCTCTGGCAAGGCCCGTCCTCCCACACCGCCGGCTCCTAAACATCGACGAACTGACGCAGCTCCAGACCAGGACGCTACGTAATCTATTCCGAGAACTAGGCACAGTCGGCGGAGCCGGCTATCAGCGAGCAAAACTCACTGCCATGTGTCTTTCTTTAATTTGTTTCCTGCTCCTGACTCCACTGTCTTGCAACTAGGTCACAGGGCTCAAGCTACCAGTGGCAGGTAGCACACAGTGCAGCACGGATTCGTCACAGACGATATCTCCCCCCCACGCTGTGATGAATCGAGCTCCATATTCTGATGGAGTGCATGAGGCTCTCGGTCGGAGCCATATGCCCGGACTTCGACGACCGGTTGACCCCCAAGTGACTTCCGCCATCTCACCAGAGCTCTTGGGCGTGAAGATCGCAAATGGATACGCCAGCGCGGTCTTCAATTCCAGTGCTGCAAACTTTGTGCTCAAGAAAGTCACGAGACCTCAGGAAGAATACATGGCCAGAAGAGAGTTTAGCAGATTATCGAGATTCCCGCCCATCAACACCATCATCGAGGCTTACTGGCAGCAGGGCCCAACGCTACTACTGCCACGGCTGTACCCTGCTCATATCCCCTCTATGACGACGGACCACGTCGTCAATCTCGTCGCTGACATCCGGTCTGCCCTCAACGCAGTGCATTCCAGCCAACTGGTTCACGCGGACATCCACATGGGCAACATCATGGTGCGCTACGACCCCCCCACCTATGTCCTGATCGATTTTGGCGGCACCGCGGGGGAAAGTGTCTATCCTCTCAGCTTGGGCTACGGAGCCCTTGGCCAGGGAGGAATGCTTCATCGTCCTCCTCACGAACTTATGGAGCGACCCACCAGGACCGTCAGAGGTGACTACTACAGGCTCAGCAAGACGATCTCCGTCGAAATTGTGGGCAACAAGTGCTGGCGCGACACTGCGTCGGGTTTCCCGATGCCCCCGAAACTCCCCAAGCACCTTCGCGTCGAGCTGGCAGAATGGGAGAACCTCGCTGGCCTCACTCCACCCAAATGGCCAGAATCTGCCTTTCCCGGAGGAAGCTGGTACGAGACTGCCATTGATCCCTCGATCACCGTGCAAGCCGGCTTGTATGATGACGCCGGCAACGTCCGACTGGCCACCGCCGTCTTCTCCTACTCCAAGCAGCAAAAATCCAATGCATCCGGGCTCTTCGGGCCAGAAGATCCCAAACGGGCCTCTTTGGACTCCGGAAGCTGGGAGGAATCTGCTGCTTACGCTAGGTTCTTCCTATCTTGCAGGCTCAGGACCATGGGCAGCCACATCCGGACCATGTACACGGAGGTCCTGCCGTACCAAAAGTACAGCAACCAGGATGGCTACCTCATGCTGGAGAATGCTCTCGAGCACCCTCCACCTCCACCACCTCCTCCGGCTACCAGCTCGAACGAGCCAGCGCCCTCGACTCCGGCTACTGAGCTGCAGGGCATTTGGGCGGAAATGGACTAGGCTTCAATCGCAGGACACAGTCCACTCAGCGGCATATGGCACAGCCTCCGCCACGCGGTTACTGTAACCAATTTGTCGCGGGAATAGGACACAGTCCACATCAGCCTGAGTCACAGACTCTGTTCCAGCGCCCACTGCCTACAGCACTGGCCTCAGCCCGAGAAAACACCTGTGCATCTGTCTTGAGCGCAGTTGTCTGCACTTTCCGTTCCCGCTGCTTGAGCTCAGCTTCATCTAAGCTACTGGCTCCCAACTTGCGCGGGCGCACATGGCTGGCGAAGATGACTGCCCCATCAGGGCCATTTCCTTTCCCGCCGGGGTCTTCGCAGACTACATGGATGACTATCTCACCCTTTCTGCGCTGAAGTTGTATTGTGCGGAGGCCCACGTGGCCCTGCCACCGGCAGCGGGAACATGGCCATCAAATGACATCACGGCATGGGCAAACAAAGCTCTCCCACCCCAACAGTGGCAGCAATTCGAGAAGTATCTCGAGTCCATGACTACCATGCCCTGCTCCGGGATGGAGGAAGGCTGCTTAGTCAATCCCATCCCGCACGGAGGACTACTACACATGGTGCCAAAGGCAGAGCAGATAGCTAACAACTGTCTCACTTCTCGCTGTCTCTCCATCTGGTCCTCGGTCCGCCAGGTTCTGCAGCACCTACCTTTCGAGGCCCACGACAGATGGGAGCACTCTCCCAGTGCGGCTGGCTCTTCATGTGGCCAGCGCTTTCGGGTTGGTGCTTACTGCCGAGTTCTCCCTGGCCTGCTCAAGGAGACGGTCTCCCATCCCAACGTCACTCGTCTCTTCAATGCATTCGTGTGCTCATGTCATCCAAGTCACCAGTGGACTTCGCTTGAAATCTTAGTGGATGTGCAGTCCCCACCGCACAAAGATGCTCGCAATGCTGCCTTGGGCACTCTGCTCATCCCGATTTCGATTTACGACCAGGGCGGCCTATGGATCGAAGACCCAGACGGCTGCGACTACCAGGAGATCCCGCGCCAGCAGGGGATGACCCGGGGAAGTTGCTTTGACCTACGGGGTCTCAGCCTTCTCTTTCGGGCGGATGCGCTGTGGCATGCAACTCTACCATGGGAAACCTATACTCGTGTCGTTTTGGCGGCCTACACGGTCAGAGGGGTCTCTCGTTTCTCACCAACGCTGCAACAGCGCCTGACCGAGCTGGGTTTTCGTCTGCCGCTAGGCACAGCAGATGATTAGTTCGAATGGCACAGCCTTCTGAGCTGAGACACAGTCTCCGACCATCTCTGCTTGTCAGCTAAAGTTACAGCAGGTATTACAGCACATGTGCTTCTATGCATCGCAGCTACAAATCACTGCCATTCTTCAGTCCTTTTAGGCTCCCCAGTTTGGCTCTGCCTCCATTAGCTAGCCTGCAACGATGGAGGACGCATTTGTTCAGCGAATTTTCCACTTCCTGACGCCGATGCTTCTACGCCTCGACTTCTACCTGCGGCTGACAGACCAGGATCACACAGCCATCGACGACTTGAGAAGCCAGCCCAGCCTCACGGGACCAGGCCTCACCCCAACCGAGGAAGCTTTTCGTACGGACAGGTCGATAGCAGCCAGAACAGGTCTCCTAAAACTTCTCCAGGAGTGCTTTAACCACTGGCCGGCCCTCTCCATCAACTACGTCTCTGCGCCGGACACACCGGACCTGACTGACATGCACCTTATCTACGAGGTCACGCAGCCGCGTCTAAAACAGGTCCGACGACTTGCTACTGTCAACCGAGTATGGCATGACCTCATATCAGCCATGATCTCTGGTCAAGCCCGTATCAATACAGTGGAACTTTTGGTGGCGATGTCACGCCTGCGCAAGACAGGCTCAGTGTCGATCCAGGAAGGCCGGGATGTCTTCTGCCTCCCGGTCTCGATGGCGTTTCGACTGCCGGTTGAGACCCTCACTTCACCTCTGGCACGCACAGCTCCCGCCGCTGCCTACCGCGCCTCGGGCTTCAACGCTTGGCATGCGCTCCTCTTCGACAGCTACGATGACCTGCTAGCGCACGCGCCCCAGGATTGATCAGCAGGTGAAGACTACATAGTAGCTCCCTCAGAAGCGCACAGCGCACCTCTGCTGGCATTAGGGCACAGCCCACGGCCGATAACCGAAACATTGGCTGGTGCGACGGCCGCGCAACAGGCCTGACCGTGCCATTAAGGTTTCTAACTTTTTGAAGCTGCTCGGCATGAAAACTGGGCATCCTCCGCGCCAGCCAGAGTAAGCAGTGCGCTCGCTTTGCCTTGAGCTATCTCTTGGCATGTCCCCTACTCCCTGCCAGGCTCTGTCAGCTAGCTCCCAGCGTCCCCTAACTGCCATGGACGAGCTCTCTCTGCGCCAAGCTATGAAATACCTGCTCCCAGGGGTACTGACCATCGACTCCTACGACGCCTCGCCCTATCCCACCTCCTACTGGAACGATCTGGACCTTCTTCATGATGAAGCTCGTGCCACTCGTGATCGTCTACGTGACCTCCTTCTACGTTGGGCTCGCACGGGTCCCTTCTCGCAGTACTCCATTATCGGAGACACACTCAGGATTGACCACAATGGAGTGCATGCTCAGCTCGGCATCGTCAATCTCAATCTGCTACAAGCAATTCCGCTAGCGGCGGTTTGCCGTGCGTGGTACTCCGTAACTGCCCGCCTCATCGACGGCAAACCCTGGATAGGAGTGTGGAGAGCCTACATCCAGCTGCGTAAGCAAGGTGCAGGAGTTTTCATTGAAGTGCTGCCAGATCAAGCCGGCACTCTTTCGAGCGAGGCCATCAGCGTCCACTATGAGCAGGTGCACTTCATTCCGACCTCAGTCTTGAGACGTCCTCTATAGGGCAAAGGGCACAGCCTTCAGACAACTGGTCACAGACCATGCGACGAGCCGGGCTTCTCCACTCTGGAAAAGGCAAACCCGATTAGCGTTGCCCCTTAGTGTTGCGGCTCCATGTTGCGCTTCTAAGTAAGTTTCTCCGCAGTCTTTTCTAGGCTGCTCTCAGCTGCCCTGCCAACCATTGAGGATGTCTTCCCCTCTCTGCTCCGAATCATGTCGCTGCGCTCTCTCCTTCATCATTCCTGCAGTGGTGGTTGTGGATTTCTACTCGGACAACGGTTTGGACAGGGACATGTTGGCGACTGAAATCGCTGCATACAGACCCCCCTGGACTATAGTTCCCATACTGCTGCTCCGGAACGAGATCGAGGACCAAGCACGCCTCTGGGCCTTTCGCCGATTACATAAAGGCCTAGCTGTCTTTGCGCAACGGTACGAAGACACTGACTATGACCAACAGGGTGTCCATGTCAGACTAGCGATACCGCAGCCAGACTTGCTGACAGCCATCTCACTGGCGTCGGTCAGCAAATCCTGGTGCGCAGCAGTGCTCTCCCAGGTGGAGCATAAGATCTTTGTGAGTTCACACCGCACTGCCAGGGCCGCTATGTCTCTCGGCCTACGTGTCATGGTCCAGTCCTTTGACACGCCCCAGTGGCATCTCGCGTCCGAGGAGCTTACCATCCACATTCAACACCGCCAACAGGTCGTGGTGCAGAAGTTCCGGAACCCCCGTAACTCGGACGGACCGACGGCAACCATCAGCCGAGAAGCCGAGGAATCCAGTGCTCTCCACGACCACTACTACAGACTTTTCTGAGCACTTTGGGCCATAGGCAGTTCACTGACTCAAGCAAGGAAAGTGGCACAGCCTCCGATTAAGTGTGGCACAGCCACCCAGCTTGTCACAGTCAGCAACGAGTGGCTCCCCTGCCCAGAGAAATCGACTTGCAGCATGCTAACACTCAGCTACTTGCATCATTGTTTTCTCTCACCTGTGTTCTGAGTTCTGAGGTCTCGGCTACCACACGGCACCAACTCTCAGCCCGAGTGCCCTCTGCTGGTGTTCTTTGCCTAAGGTTGCCCAGCGTCGCTTGAGCTTCGTGCTTGGTCTTGAGACTATGCTAAACATTACATGTATACCGCAGCTGTCAGTTCGAACTGTTGTACCGGACGGAGCGGCAGGAGTATCGTAACAAGCATTTCAATCACGCCTTGCAGAAGCTACTTCTCGTAACAAACTGAGTCTTTACGAAGAGCACAGCTCACCACTTGGCCGCGTGTCACAGACTCTGGCCCATCAGCTACAGCTGAGACCATGGACAAACCTCCCAGTCTGGGCCCTTTTCTGGTGCTCAGCGATAGCACCTTGCAGCACATGCTGCGGGGACACACTTACGGCGTGTTCCCGCTGCTGACGGGCCAGGTCTTAAGCTGCCCAGGCGCCGCCCTCAACATTTCTGCCGGCAGCGTCCCCTCCATCTTGGAGCTCCTCCACTGGCAATTTGGGCTCTTTGGGCCGCACAAATTCACAGCGGCTGTGCAGAGTCCGCCGGTGGCCTCCATCTTGGAGAACCACCTCGACGGACAAATCAACGTTCGCTTCATTCCGCTGTCCCGAAGCCTGCGCCCGGAGAAGCAAATCAATTATGACTACCTGATCGATGGCAGGGTCCAATATGGCTTCGCGGACAAGAACCTGCACAACCAAGAAATCATGGACCTTGCCCAGATGCCTGGTGTAGGAGGAGTAGAATGGCTCTACAACTCCAAGAACCTTCATTTCCGCCCCGAAGTCGCGGACATTGTCATCCCGGCGCTTGGAACCAGAGCCATCGAGGAAATGCGCAACACCCCAGGACTGCCTGTCCTCGTGGTCGCTGGTTGGAACGCTCGCGAACAGGACATGCATGTCGAAATGCTAGCTGCCCAGGCTCTGTCGCAATGCCGCAAGGTCCGTGATCTTTCAGAAGTAGCCATGCAATACGGACATGGCCCCTGGGGAATGCGATTCACACATCTCCCAGAATGGGAAGCCGCCCCTGTCCCAGCCCTCCTCTTCCAGACCTACGTTCACGACGAAAAGCCGGAACCGGCCCAAGTCGCGGCCAAAATGTTTGCTGGCTTCACCCGCAGATTCTGTGATGATGATGTTCTTCGGGCTACCCTGCGGCAACTCGCAGGAAAGTACGGCTCCAGTCTGCTGGATCGCCTCAGCCAACCTGCTCATCGAGCAGACGTATTCCGATACGTCTACCACTACCAGCACGGCGGCCTATACGTCGACATCAAATGTGGCTTCGTGGTACCTTGGGAACAAGTACTTGTGTATCTCGCAGCAGATTGGAGCACAGCTCACTCAAAGAAGGCAGGTGAAGTGGGTCACAGACCCTCCCCACCTGGCCAACTCCCACAGGAGTTCATGGTCATGGCCATAGGAGTCAAAGGAGATCATATTTTTCAAGGCATCATCTATGGCAAGCCCAGACATCCCTTGATGAGGGAAGCCATACAGCACGCCTTCAGCCGTCAGGTTATGACAGCGAAGGCAAACTTGGAATACATGACCTTCTGCAAATATCTTTGGCAGATCTTGGGTCGCGACCTTGGTCACTCCCCTCAGCCGGGATGGAATGTTTCCACCAAATTCGGCCCCATCTACCTGTTCTCAGAGCGCTGGGACAAGCGAGTGAAGAACAAGAAGTACGACAATGATGGCCACTACTTCGTGACTACCAACAACACGACCGTTGCATATACCCGTTGCTGGAAGTGGCTGAAGGGATTTCAGGGAGACCCAACCACCAAGGAACGCACAGACCGCATGCTGCAGAGCCAACTCCCTGACATCTCCCTTGAAATCCAGTCTGACAGACCTGAAGAGCACAGCTCACCACAGCCACTTAGGTCACAGACCATGGCAACCGCCTCATCGGCTCCCCCTCCTCCCACTCAGGAGGATATTGAAGCCTATGTGGCCGACAGCATCCAGTACAACTCCTTTGCAGAGATCATGGCTACGGTCCGTGCAACCCACCACTACAATCAAGACCTTACAGAGCAGGATGTGCTGGAGCTTATCCCTAGAGGATTAGGGCAAGTGAAAGTCTCGGGGGACATGTGGCTATGCTGCTTGCACTGCCGCAAGCACAACAGGCAGGTGCAATTCAGCACTAGCCACGGCCTTAAGAACCACTTTGTCACTCAGAAGCACAACCCAGCACTCAGTGCCACGCCAGCCCCCCACTCTCCCCCCCCTCCTCCTCCCCCCAAGCTCCCCCAGGAAATTCCTCTTCCCCCCAGCAGTACCAGGACCAAAGGTGTGGACAAAGCAGCCGGCTTTGAGCCGCCACCCTCCCCCCCTTGCCCTTTCACCTCCTCAGCAGCTGAAAAGGCGGCCTTCAAAGCAGGCCAAGCAGAAACACCGAAGGCGGCCCCAGCGCTTCCGGTTAAGGCCCCACCGCCCTTGGTGGCCACCCAAAGCCCCCCGCCCTCATCTTCATCGGCGGCACCAGCCCCCCCTCCTGCGATTCCGGTCCCCCCGATCCTTCCGCATCCCCCCAAGTCCGTCTCTCCTCCAACCCCCGCCACCCAGGCCGCTCCGCGCTCCCACACGCCCCCTCCTCCCTCTTCCCGCCCCCCGTCAGCATATGAGCCTCCGGAATCCAATGCGGAACTCGTCGGCTATGTCCCGCAGCCGGCTCCACGGCTGACAGTACGCTACACGAGGCAGGAGTTGGCTCAGCTGCTGAGCTCCCAGTCCCATCAAGACTGGATTCGGGCCTTAGCTTCCATCAACATCCTGGTGGCCCCGGTCATTCTTGGCGGCCTCACCAACCAGGAACAACAGACCCTTTGGTCTACCAGGATGGAAGCACTCCGAGAAGTTCCGCCGCTGTTCTCTGCCATCAAGTCCGTCAGGACGCAAACCGGCCTCACATGGGACACCGCCATGTCGGTAAGGCGAGTCCTCACAAGCGATGGGAAGGTCACCATCGCCACAGGAGCGGGCGATGCCTACCGCGAGCTGGACGCGCCAACAAAAGTGCATGGCCTTATCCATGCCTGCTTCAACAAGATGTGGGACGAAAAGGCTTTTCAGCAACACTTCCCCTCGTGGGTCGAATTCAATATGATCGCCACCACCATAGTGGCAGTCTACAACGAGACTGCAAAATCAGCTGGACTCCCAGCTCGTGTCTTCCGGGTCAAACCTGACAAAAATGCCTACTCCATCATGAAGATGCGGATACAGCATGACAAAGGGAACGAAGAGGACAAGCGCATGGCCAAGCTGGCTGCTGCTGCAACTCACAAGCGCCCACAGATGCAGGAGGCAGACACAGAGGGCAAGCGGCAGCGCGATGGCCCCTCCTCATCCTCCTCGTCCCAGTGGGCCAGACAGGCACGTTCATCTCAGGACGACGACTGGGACTGGTGGCAGCAGTGGTCCTGGCACGGATACTCTCAGCAGTGGCCAAAAGGTCATGACCAGTGAGGGCGATAATATGTCACAGACTCTATGATCCCTTATGTCACAGACTCAGGGAATTCGGCACTCTTCCGACGCCTAGCACATCTCTTCGGAAGACTGCGAATCGCGTGCTAGCCTCGCTTAAAACAGCACTTTGCGCTTCAGCAGATTGCCAGCATCGAAGCTGCCCCAAGACTCACGACACCGAAATTGCCTCAGGTACCAGCGGTCATCCGCACATGACCCTTACGGCCTTCTGTCTTCAACATGAGTAATCCGTGTGGGACGCCACGAGACGGATACTCCGGGTGGCGGCTTCATCTGAGGTACGGCCTATTTGTTGAGACAGGTGCACAGATGGACGCGTCTGTTCACGCCAAGGTGTCGGAGAAGGAAGCTTTTTAGTCGAAGTAGCAGTTGAAATAGTTTGTCAAGTTCGAGCTGATTAGAGAGACATGAGCGATGCATGCTAGAAGCAGTTTCACGAGTGCATGAGACCAATGGCGCCCGCAAAGCGCAGAGCACGCTCGCGCAGCGTTCAATTGAAAAATAGTAGTATTAGTAGTAGTAGTAGTAGTCGTAGTAGTAGTAGTAGTAGTAGTAGTAGTAGTAGTAGTAGTACTAGTAGTAGTACTAGTAGTAGTAGTAGTAGTAGTAGTAGTAGTAGTAGTAGTAGTAGTAGTAGTAGTAGTAGTAGTAATAGTAGTAGTAGTAGTAGTAGTAGTAGTAGTAGTAGTAGTAGTAGTAGTAGTAGTAGTAGTACAAGTAGCAGTAGTAGTCGCACTCGCAGTCGCAGTCGCCTTCGCCGTCGCCGTCGCCGTCGCAGTCGTCGTCGTCGTCGTAGTCGTAGTCGAAGGCGTAGTCGTCGTAGTAGTCAGCGTAGTAGTCGTCGCAGTCGTCGTAGTCGTCGTAGTCGTCGTTGTCGTAGTCGTCGTAGTCGTAGTCGCAGTCGGACTCGCAGCCGCAGCCGCAGTCGCAGTAGCAGTAGCAGTAGCAGTAGTAGTAGCAGTAGTAGTAGTAGTAGTAGTAGTAGTAATAATAGTAACTGCGACTGCGACTATGGTTTCGACTACGACTGCGACGACCACGAAGTGACGACGACGACTGCAGTCTTGCTCAGGTTCCTGCTGACTTTAATTTCACAAACTCCCGCTAAGAGCTTTTCTGGGGGCTGGATTAATGTAGGGTCGCAACGTGAATGGTGACGCTTTAGAGCAGGGCTGCTCGAAGCTGGAACAGCCACAAGGCTGCAGTTGACTAACGGCCCTAAGGGGAGTATGGGAGGTCCCCCAAAACCGGAACCCCAAAGATACCTTGAAGTCTGGGAGGTCACCATGCTCGAGAGCAGCGTGCGCTGTGAGCTCGATGCCCAGGGCCGCGCCAAGAGAGACGGCTCTCGCGTGCAAGAGGCGATTCGGAGATTCAGATGTGTATGAGACCCTACCCTAAACCCTAAACCCTTTGGGGCTTTTCGCAAGGGGTAGGTTCTGAAAGGTGGAAGTATCTAGCGACTGCGAGTACTTGCTAGATGCTAGATATGGCTGTGGGAGGGTATCTCGCACCGCAATTTCCACACCATTTGCAGGGAACGTGTGCACCCGCATAACCCTCAACCCTAAACCCCCGTACACAGCTAGCATCCTTGGCATTGTCCTCTCTGGCCATACCTGCATACGAAGTCGAGCGATTCTCTTTACATGCTTAACGCCACGCCCTAAACCCGAAGTCTTAAGCACAATCAGCACACATCTCTGGGCTAAAGTTCCGAACTGTACAACGCCAAGAACTCAGCCACAAATGGTTGAAGCTAAACCCCAAACCATATAAACCTCACAGCCCCGAGGCCTTATAAGCCTCATCCCTAAACCCTAAACCTAAACCCTAAACCTAAACCTAAACCCTAAACCCTAAGCCTCATCGGCTCCATTCCCAGAGTCTGCCAGGTTCCGCGGGAGGGTTGCCACTACCATCTCGAGGTGGCGAGAAGTCGGGCTGTGCCGGCAGACATGCCTCCGGGGCTGGAGTTAGCAGGGCTTTGTTGGTTTGGGAGCTTTTGAAGAAACGGCGTAACTTCTAATTGCGCTTTAATTGCTAATGCTACGTAGTGTTGGAGGGCGAAGCTACGACTGCAACTCAGGCAGGTCTGCTGCTTGCATGTCGAAGCCGAAGGGATGGATCAAGGACCGCTCAGGGAACGGTTGTTTTGCAGTGCAGATCGGATTCAAGAAAAATCGAAGACGCATACCTTGAGATGCGGGCCTCATCGTGAGTTGGGGGCAGGTTGCTGGGAGGAAGTAGAGATATCTTGGGCCGGCATTGCGCACTACCTGTGCTGCCTGCCTTAGGCCGTTCATACCTGCATTGGCTTTGCTACTCTATGCAGGAAAGCACATGGGGCCCCATTTGATTACAGTGGTCGTGTCACACACCTGCTGTCCGGATTGTGGGCTAAGAGACCGCGCATCAAGATGCTGCTGATAGTCAGGGTGAGCTCCAACCCCACTCGGTACTATAGGGGCCTAAATAATCACTAGTAACTAGTACTAGTTGGGGGGTTCCTTATTATTAGTAGTCTGATGGGCCCCAAAACCCTAGTCTAATTATTAAGGCCCCTATATTAGGCTTTCCAAGTTTCTGCGTTCCATGGAGGCTGGGGCAATACTGGCGACAGCGGCCTCCTTGTCTATCTGCAGCGGAGCGGAACACCAGGCGACTTGGAGGACAGGGCCAGGTGGCAAGGTGGTTCCTTAGTATAAGTACAGTATAACATACATTTAGTATACCCCGAAACCCTATTCTAATTGTTGAGGCCCCTATATTAGGATCTTTCGAGTGCCCTGAAAATCTTGCTGCTGTCCCTCGGTGCTCCCGAATACCGGGGAGTTTGGAAGTCTCAGGGTGAGCAGACTGTGACACATTTCAAGAGCCCTGCCGAGGATCTCCGATTGCCAAGAGTAGTACTGTCGCCATAGTCCGTCGCGGTCGCGGCCGCTGTGGTCGTGGTCGTCGTCGTCGTCCGAGTAGTAAGTAGTGGGTCGCGGCAACAGCAGCAGCAGCAGCACGATGAAAAGCAGTTCATCACTTGGGCGTGGGACAGAAACGAGGACGATGTCACACCCATCGTCAGTGTCGTCTACGACCGTCGACGGACTCTTCGCTGAAATATTTGGCAGCTAGCTGCTAGCTGATACAGGGGCCTTAATAAGTAGAATAGGGTCTGGGAGCAAACTATACTATAATTAGAACAAGGACCCCCCCCCCCAGAAAAGAATTCTAGTGGTATTTAAAAGGCACATGGTATTAAATCCTTCGAGCCCTAAGGCTCATGAGGCCTAAACCGTCAAACTCCAGAACCCCTCTAAGTCTCGACACCTTAAACCGTAGCGTAACCTACCAAACCTTACTTTCGTGTAGGGTCCTTACAAGTACTCCATATAACTTCACATAGCTGTATAGTAAGAGCGTACGGTAAAGTAGCGTTTGGTAGTTTGATGTACTAAGTCAGTTTCTAATCTCTAAGCCCTAAACCCTAAGCCCTAATGACTAAAGCCGACACCCTAAACCTTACATCCTATTCCCTAAACCCTAAGCCCTAATAACCAAACCCTAAACCATAAATCCTATTCCCTGAACCCTAAACCCTAAAGTTTAAAGACCTTACCCCCTGATAGCCCCAAAAGGCCCAGAGCTCCAAGGCCAAAAGCATCAAAGCCTGGCCCTCTAAGCTCTGACAACTATGATTATGACTCTGACTATGATCAACTATTGTTCTTTCTTTTTTTCACATCTTCTTATTACTACAGTTGTTGATAGTTATATCTCGTATTATTATTGTTGTTTTTGTTGGTATTATTACTGTTGTTATTGTTGGTACTGTTATTTGCAATTATCATTGTTATTGTGACTCCCGGCAACCCAGGAGCTCAAGCCTCATGCACCGCAGTACGTCCCCATCGCTGGAGGGCCCTTATGCTCCTCAACCTGGGGACGTCTTCCAGGTCCCGGAGGGAATAGGGCTGAGAAGGGTTTAGAGGGGTTTCGGGGGGTTTCGGGGGGTTTAGGGTTTCGGGTTGGTTTAGGGGTTTAGTGTTTCGGGGTTTCGGGGTTGAGGGTTTAGGGGTTTGGGGTTCAGGGGTTTAGGGTTTAGCAATCTGGGGACGTCTTCCAGGCCCAACCGAGGGAATAGGGAGACCCAAAAAGTAGACCGTTTAGAAATGAGGGGTCGGGGTTTAGGGTTGTGGTCGGGTTTAGCTGGTTGTTGAAACCCATGTACTAGGATTTCGACTATAAGTCTTGCGAAACCAGGGACGGTATGGCAGTCAGGTCTTGTTGCCGCAGTGGATTTAATGTAAAACGTGTAGACCCTCACAGTTTAAGGCCTCAACATATGCAGGGCCCCTAGGTTTATGACCCCGTATCTAGGCTCCGAGTCGTTTCGACCGCGGGCGAGCATCGGGCCTGTGAAGCTGTGAAGCAAGGCCTAAAGGCTTCAGGGTGCGGGGCTGTTTTGGGGTTGGTGGGTTTTTAGGGTGTTGGAGTGGAAGGTTCCATGTATGGTGGTGTTGAACTCCTTGGGCATAGGTTTTCGGATGGCCCCAACATTAATTATCCATTGTTTACCCGCTGTGTTCAGGTAGTGCTGCGCTGCCCAAACTACCCGGGTTGGCGGTCGCACTGCCGCTGGAGCTATACCCTTCGGCTTCAGGGGGTTCAGAATTCTGAGGGTTCAGCGGTGAAGGGTCTAGGGCTGTATGATTTTGGTTGTGAGGTTGTGTACTTCGGGCCTCTGGGCCCGATGCCCGAAGTCCTTGCACTCATCTGTGGCTTTTTGACTTCTTTGCCCCGAATTACTATGCCCTAAAGCGCTGTACCTAAACCCAAAACCCTAAACCCAAGGCAGCCAGCCTTGTGGTTGAGCCAAGCTTCGACCAAGTGACCCTGTTGTCAGAGCTAGTCTGATCAGTCTGAACTTCGGCTTCAGGACTTAGGGCTTTAAGTGACTTAGAAAAGGTTGCTGGCAGCTGCTCGTGTTCTATAACCAACCTGCCTTACCCTAGGGATCAAAATCGCCCAAAAGCCTTACTGTATCTAGTACAGTCTTTTGGGCCCAAGTGGCCCAAGAGCCTTAACATATGAGTCCTTAGATCCGTAGCTTTAGAAGCAGCAAGTCATCGGCCCCTGGGCCTTACTTTACGCGCCCTGGGTTTGCGTTTTTTTTCGACCAGGGGCCCAGAGTAGCCCTTATTCCCTTTTTCAGGGTTTAGGTTCCCTTATAACCCCTTTTAAACCAAAAAGGGCACCCTTGCTATTCCTAGGTTGCTCTTAGAGTCGAGAGCCTTAACATTCCTCCTAGGCCGTGAAACCTGAGAGCCCCAGAGCCCCCAAGCTCCAAAACCCGAAGCCCCAAACCAGAAAATTTTGAACCTTACAAAACGTTAAAAAACCTTAACTAAATAAACGTTAAGGAACCTTAACTAAACAGCCCCAACCCCAAAAGACTATACCCTTCCAAAAACCCTGTAATCCTAAACCTTGAACCCAGAACCCTAAACCCCGTAAAGCCCCAACCCCAAACGTATACCCTTCGAGGAGACCTTTGATAGAAAGAAACCTAATCCCTAAATAGCCCCAACCCCAAACCCAATATACCCTTCGAGGAACCCCTTGATAGAAAGAAAGAGCAACCTAGTAGCAGAGTAGGTAACCCTTAACCTTTTTGGGGTAGGATAGCCCCTCTATAATCCCCATATAATCAAAAAAGGAAACCTTCAGCTCCGCATGATACCCGACAAGTAGGGCAAGAGCATTTCCAAGGCTCACAAGTCTGTCTTGTGGCGGACTGCGAGAAGCAGTCCCAGGACGGGAAGCCGGGGGAAAGGGGCAGGTTTAGAGGGCGTGTAGTTTTATGCTGTTCTAAGACTCTGTAAGGCTATAAGGGCTCTAGAAGGGGCCCTTGTGGGTTCTCTCAGGGCTTTGGGTTGAGGGCTTAAGGCTCTGGGTATCGGGTTGCGGGCGTCCGGGTTCATTTTTTCAGGGGTTCCGGGTTTGAGGTATCCGACTCCGATATCTGTTGAAGTGCAATATGAAGTGCTGGAAGGACACTACCAGCCCCAAATTCCTAAACCCCAAATCCAAAACCCGAAACCCCGAGCCATAATTCTTAAGCCCTAAACTCATGAGTGCTGCGGGGCAAGCTCCCAGTTTTATGGCGACCCACTTCCTCAGCCATGCGATGGCAATGTAGCAGGATGTTGCAGGCTTTGGTGTTTCTCCTGCAAGGGGGAGCGCGTTGCGGTGGAGGGCCCGGGTGACGGTTTAAGAAAAGATGCGCCGATATCACCACCACTCTTCAGTCGTGTCTTAAGGGCCCTCTTAGACACCCTGGCGGTCGTTCTAGCACTTAGGCTCGGGTTCCGTAATCAGCATCCCAGCTGGCGACCTTAACGAGGAATTTTCATCATCGCGTGTCGGCAGCAGCGCCGAACCCCAAAATGGGAGGAGTGTTCGCAACAACAGCTCACATGTCTGGCATTCTTCTTGTAACACTAGCAAGTGAAACAGAAAGGTCAGCAGCATTGTGCATGATGGAAGTAAGAACGATTCGAGCAGCATTGACACTCGTAATTAGCCATCACAGCAATGTAGACAACAGTAGCAGTAAAACTGGAAAGAAGCATAATGAGCACAGGTGCCCGCCTAAACCCTAGGGCGTAAGTCTAATCCCAAAACCCGAGACCTAGGTGCAACACCGCCTTCTCTGGAAGAGCTTCTGCTGCCTAAGCGGACGAAAAAGGCTATCAAACAAACGCAAGAAACTCGTAAACCCAATCGTGGGCGCACAGCTTCCAGGAAGAACTTCCTGGAGAGCTTTCGAAGGAGTGGCAGGCCAGGCTCCACAGCCGATCCCACAGACTTCGAGTTCATACGCATTTTGTGCAGGGCCCGTCGTTAGAGTTTAGGGTGTGGTATTTGGGGTTTTGGGCTCTATGAACTCTGGGTCAAATGATGTGTACAGTGTAGGGTGCGGGACTTGGGGGTCGCAGGGCTGAACGGCTTAAATGCAGGGGTTGCTTCCCGACAGGAAACCGCGTTGAAATTTGACTTCAAATGTGGAAGGTACTGGACTGACCTTTGCATCCTAATCCTAATCCCAGTGCTACGGAAGCTTCGCAGGGTCTTAAGTAGCTCTGGCCTTGTTCTTGTATGGTGATTGAAGTATCTGCGTACGGTCGGCCACGACAATGCTGCGGACGACGAACACCAAAACAGCCGCTACCACGACCACAGCGAGCACCACGACTGCCACGACTGCCACGAGCAGGAGTGCTACCAGCACCACGAGCATCGCGAGTACTACTGCCACTGCCACCGGCGCCGCGGCCAAACAACCACAGCGCCGCCACCAGCACCGCTGTCGCTATTGCCGCCCGCCAACGCCGTCGCTGCCCTCACGTCACCACCAGTGCCGCCACCACCACCAGCAGCACCACCACAAGCACCACCGGCGACAGGTTCACAGCAGCAACGAAGCAGTAACCTGTGCTGTTCGTCTGGCATTGCGGGGTTTTATGGGTTGCGCTGTTCTCGTTTTTGGTCATGCCATTGCGATACTTATCAGAACCTGTCTGCCTTGTTTCTTCTGACAGTTTCCAGTACGAGTCGAATTGATGTCCTCCGGTTGCTTGCAGGCGCTGAGCGAAAATGCCTTCTACCGGCTGTGGGCTGCGCTCGGTGACGGCGAGTCCTTCCTGCACCTCGGCGCGAAACTGTCCGGACTCCGGTGAAAGGGACTTTGAAGGCGCGAGGCCTTGCAGTCTGTGAGGTCGGGGCACCTTTACCAGCAGCAGCAGCACCAGCAGCAGGAGCAGCTTTACTTGTAGTCGTTGTGAGAGAGCACCAGCGCCAGCAGCAGCTGTAGGCGAGGAGTCGGAGCAGGAGGGGGAGTAGGGGGTAGGGTAGCAGGGGGAGGGAGGGAGAGGGGTATGAAAATGGGAGTAGGAGAATGGTTTCGGCATTTTACGATCATCTGTACTTCTTCCGAGCTCAGCCAAGGTCCCTGGACTCATCGCATCTGTCCCTTGCTGGGCAGGAGCTCAACACACCCTGACTTTGAGTTCCCATGGAGACAGTCGGGGAAGACCATCGACTGTAAGATTTGCGGGTTCGTTTTTATAACCAGAGTGTAATGGGCCGCAAAAGCTTATTCTAATTATCAAGGCCCGTATACTAATTCCCTATATTTACAATAGAACCCTGTAAGAGACGCTTTTTTGGGAACCCTTTCCTAATTGTTAAGGCCCCTATACTAAATCCTTTCAACAGCCCTTATAGTAGCCCTTCTAGACCCCTACAAAGGAACCCTATTCTAATTCTTAAGGCCCCCATAGTATCTTTAAGGGTTCGCCCACTGCCTCCCTCAGTGCCTTGCGGAGACTTAGCCGTTCTTTGATGCCACCAACGTACTGGAGTCTAGTCTAGTAGAATGGGTTAGGGATTCAAGGGTTTAGGGTATATAGAGTTTAGGGAAGAGGAACCTCGGTTTAGGGTGTCTAAAAAGATGGTATAATATGCTATAACATGCTATAACTGATTCTTGCGTCGGAGGAGAAGCAGAAGGTGTTCAAGGCGGCAAAGGAGACACTTAGCTGCAACATGCGAGGATCAACTAGAGCGGCCTTTGTCCTTCGGCTGGGTCTTGGGTGTCTACTGCTGAGGGCAAGTTGACCCATGGTATGCACTGCTTATGGCTAAGACATTGACCTCTACGCCCTAAGCTTTATCGCCCCAAGCTTGAGGCATCTCGAACTTTCGAAGATCGCCACCCCATGTGGGGCTTTAGGGTTTTGGGACTCCAAATCGCCCATTTACCATATGCTTAGCAGTGAGTCCTTTTGTTCTCTCGATCTTGGTGAATGCCAGAGATCGAGGATCACCAGTGAAGATCAGCGTGGTCCAGAGCTCTTGATGGAGCGTGTAGATCGCATTGCAAGGCCGATTTCCTGGGTTCCGAGTTGGGGTTGAGGGCTTGGGGAGGGAATCTGTTGCAGCTCCCAGGACGATGAGGTTGATGTGTTACTGTTACCGTTACTAGTATGAAAATAATCGCTGTATTTAATATCATTGTTAGCATTGGGTTCGCTGACACTCAGTTTCACTTTCGCTCGTTTTACAGCTTATTTCATTTCGTCTCGTGACACCTCGTTTTACTTCATTCCGATTTGACTGTCTTGGTTCCATTTCAATGCAGCTGGGTGTGGTGAATCTCCTTGCCGACTGGCTTCAACGGAACTCACACGCTTCTAACAATCCAATTTATTTTTGTTTCATGCTTAATATTATTGCCACTGAGAGGTCAATTTCGATTCTTACTACATATATCGTTTTTCTCCCCTCCTCCCCTCCTCCCCTCCTCCCCTCCTCCCCTCCTCCCCTCCTCCCCTCCTCCCCCTCTCCCCTCCTCCCATCCTCCCCTCCCACCTCCCCTCCTCCCATCCTCCTCCTCCTCCTCCCTCCTCCCCTCTTCCATCCTTCCCTCCTTCCCTCCTTCCCTCCTTCCCTCCTTCCCTCCTTCCCTCCTTCCCTCCTTCCCTCCTTCCCTCCTTCCCTCCTCCTCCTCCTCCTCCTCCTCCTCGCCTGAGCAGGCCATCGGCATTGCCTCGCAAAGTTCTGGAGGGCGCACGACGTCTCCTTGAGAAGCTAGCATCCTGCCAGAGGGTTACTCGGGGTCTTCGGGCGAGTGGGATTCGGGTTTAGGGCTAGCGGCTGCAGGGCTCAGCAAGTGGGGGATGGGCTGTCTGTTCAGGAGAGGCTTTCGGAACACTTGTGACCTACCGGCCCCATCGCTGAGACGAGTTTCGATTTGGGGGCTCGATTTGGGGGTTCCCTAAACACTAAAGCCTATGTGCAGCTGAGGCCCAGAACGTCTCCGTCATGGGCGCGCCGAGGGCTTCCCAAGAGAGGCTGGCGGCGCCAGGGTTTTGAGTTCAAGGTTCTGGGTTTAAGATTAGGGTTTAAGGTTTCGGGTTTAGGAGTTTAGGCCTTAGAGGTTTGGGGCTTCGTGAGGGAACGCCTCGCCGGAACACCTTGAGTTCGGGCTTCGGTGGGGGCGGAAGCTGGGAACGAGTTACTTCTCGAAGATTTGGCCCTAAACCCTACACCCTAAACCCTAGACAGTGGCTCCACGTCAGGTCGAAGAAGTATCGAGAACTGGCTTGTTTGATCCATCAGACCTTGGATCACCTGGAGACGGATCAGCCGCAGGTTCTGCTTGGGCTTTTTGGGCTTGAGGGCATGGTTGAGAGTTCGGGGCCCTAAACCCTAAATCCTAAACCCTACAAGCCCTAAACGTCTTTAGGGTTTGAGGTTTTTTTGGTTTTCATTTGTCCCTTGGTACTGGAGTTCTCCCGGTTTGCAGTTTTGGGTGCAAGAACTCCAAACGCAGACAACGAGCCACCCGTAATTCTTTTGAAACAGTCAAGAGGTGCTGGAAGCAGTTTTGCGCCAGTATGCAGAGTGTGTGGATGACTGCATCTACCGCTGGGAACGGGAGATTCACAACATGCACGACATGGTCACCGGAGAGGCAACATGCGACGATGCCTTGGATGCAGAGGATGCCATCCTCCGCATGCTTTACAACGAGCGCCGGCAGATGGCGGAGGGAGTACTCCACTCCACCAAGGGGGCTCTCCAGAGCGCAGCAGACATGCATTTCGAGAGCCACTTCTATGCAAGCGTCCACTTTGGCCTCGCCGAGCAGCTCACCGCACGCCAGGACCCTTTTTGCTTTGCATCGAAGCCTGCATCTACATAAGTACACAGAAGCCCTGCAGCCTTCGGAAGTTGCAACTTTTGAAGCTCTGCCCTATGAAAATTCAGCAACGCACGCAGCCCTCAGAAGCCCTCAGCCGAAGCCGCAAGAGGACCCACATCGGCTTACCTACTTGACCATGGACAGCGGCTTGCGGGCCGATCAGCTCAAGGCAAAGTCACGAAGTCACGCAGTGTTTAGAGGTTAAGCGGTTAAGCGTGTTTAGGGTTCAGGGTTTGGGGATCAGGGTTTCGGGGATTAGGGTTTTGGGAGTTTCCTGCGTCTTTGTACGTCGCAGTATGGCCCTAGACCCTAAACCCTAAAGAAACCCTGAACTCTAAACCCCTGCAAGGCACGGCTGCTCGCTACCTACACGCCGACCCGGATCCTGGGTTCTTCTGAAGGAACTTACTTTAAGTTACCATAACCAAGAAACCCTATTATTTAGCCAAGAAATCCCATTATTACTGTAGGTCCCTACCACGGAAACTTAGATGATAAGTCCCTTAGCAAGAGCCCAATACCACCTAATTGAGGACTCTACCTTAGATCATAAGAGAGCTTCATATGATGATTTAGGCTATATTCCCTAATTAAGGGGTATTGCGGTCTCTAAAGGACCCTAAACCCTAAACCCTAAGCCCTTAATTGAGTAACTAAGGGGTATTGGGGTCTCTGAGACCAAGAGCGTTTACTACACATCCCTACTATGGTAACTTAAGCTATACGCCCCTTAAGAAGAGCCCAATACCCCTCTAAACCCTAAACCCTAAGCCCTAAACCCTAAGCCCTAAACCCTAAGCCCTAAACCCTAAACTCTAAACTCTAAACCCTAAACCCTAGGTATGGAGTATAAGAACAAGAGCCGAGGATCCGGGAGGTTCTGCGCCGCGAGGTCTTGGAGTCCAAGGCCAAAGGGTCCCAGGCCCCTCAGGCGAAATCCATAAAATAGAAAACGCCTTTAAGGTTTTGGGGCATAGGGTTCAGGGTTTCGGGTTTAGGGCATAGAGTTTAGGGCTTTGGGCATAGAGTTTAGGGTTCAGGGTTTAGGGTTTAGGGCGAAATCCATCAAGGGCCCTCCCAGAGCCCCACGACTCCCAATATCCATTAATTAAGCAATATACCCTAAACCATAGAGGAGCTTTATATTATGGCTTAAGGTATATTCCTTAATTAAAGGGTAGTGGATCTCTGGGTTGGACACTTATACTGTTTTGGGGGAGCTCCTTAGTATAAATATAGTATCACGGGCCCCAAAACCCTAGTGCAGTATCGAGCTCTTACAAAGTGTGCCTGCAAGGGACCTTAGAGCGAAACCTAAGTGCAGAGGTTTAGATTCTAGGAGCCTAAAACCCCTAAACCCCCAAACCCCTAAACTCCTAAACTCCAAAACTCCTAAACAGGCCCTAAACCCTAAGGGTTTAGGGTGTAGGGGTTCAGGAACCTTAACGGAGCCCCGAGTCCCCCAAAAGCCATGGGAAATCCGCTCCCTGCAGCTTTTCAGGCTCTCCGCGAGAAGCTCCTGGACTGGCTCAAGGTGGGTGCTTAGAAAAGGGATCTATAGAGTTCCTTAAAGGGATCTATGGGGTTTAGGGTTTAGGGTTTACTTGGAGGATCAGGGGACTTAGTAAGTAAGGTTATAGGTACCCTAATTGGGGGTATAAGTAGTTATATGTATAGTTACCTTATTTAGGACCCTAGTTACTAAGTCCCATGATCCTTTAAGTGGTTCTCCAAACTGGTGTCCCTTTTGAGGGTTCAGGGTTTAGGGTTTAGGGTATGGGGTTTAGGGTTGAGGGTATAGGGTTTAGGGTTTAGGGTTGAGGGTTTAGGGCTACAAGGCTGCCGTAGTATTTGGGGGGCCTGAGAGGGACCGTAAGTTAGAGAACTACCCAGGTGCAGGTACCTCCTGGCTTCCGCACCGAATTTTCGGAAGAAAGTCGGAGGGAGGCCTGGCTGCACAGCTACTGCCACGACGAGGAGGGGCGGATGACTTTGGGAAGTGACGAAGAAAACGCTTTCATATGTCAGGTTATGAAGAGAAGGATACTAATGTAGGGAGTCTTGTCAGGGATATATTATATTATGATATGCTATATCATGCTTTATAAAATTCAAATCAACTGAGGACTGAGGAGGCTCTGAATTACATGCTCTGCCGCATGCATATCTTGTCTGCAGACAGCCTGGTCTATGCCACCGCGGGCCACTCCGGGGAGTTGAAGCGCCAGCTCCCCTCCACGGGACTCGAGCCTACAGGCGATCGTCACCGGTGCAGGGTGTCTTGATCCCTTGCTGGCTATGGAACTTCTTTTGAAGAGGGTTTTCAATAACCCTCTCCTGGTACAAGTACAGATTCAGAAAGAAGACGAAGTCGAAGCCCCTGGACAGACAAGTAGCTCGGCGCGGCGCGACGTACAGGTGGACCTCACCAGCGGTGCATTTCAGGCACTTTTCCTTCCTTCATCGTTTCGAAAGCAAGCTTCTGCCACTGCTTGTAGCATCTGAGCCCTGTGGGTGGCATATGCCTCGCCAGCAATATAGGGGCCAGAATGCTATCCAACACTAGTCCTTGCGTTCTTTTTTATAGGTTCTACCTAGATAATATACCCCCCCAAAGCCCCCATGTAACGATTGAGGCCCCTATATGCGCCATTTTCCCCAGAGCTCAATTCGGAGAGCAGAAGCTGGTGTGACGTGGACAGCAAAAGAGGCGTCGGGCTTCTGCATAGCTGATCAGCCAGGATCACACGCAGGGTCATCTTAAGGTTAGGATTTCGGGGGCTTTCCTGCGCCGGCTACCTAAACCCTATATCCCTAAACCCTAAACCCTAAACCCTGTAACCCTAAACCCTAAACCCTGTAACCCTAAAGCCCTAAAACCCTAAAACCCTGAAGCGCCGCCAGGTGGCAATTACACCGTTTCCGTTCCCATACCACAACATCATCGCCGTCTTCCTGTGGGGAACCCGGAGTCTGAAACCATCGGGGGGACTTTTTGGAAGGAACTCAGAGCCCTAGGTCCTAGGTGCGAGGGCCAGATGAAGGACCTTCAATCCGGTATATACCCTATTACATCGGGGACGTAAGTACTACAGGCTGGAAGTCAGATGCTTTTGTTCGAAGTTCAAGAGCTCCGTTGCAAGAAGCAGCAAGCACAGAAAGCAGCAACAGCAGAAGCGACAGCTATAGCAGTAGCAGCACACGTGGCAACCGCGACGGTGGGAATAGCAGCTGTAGTAGCAACTGCAGACACAGTAGCGTTACTTTCACTAGTGGCGGTGGTATGTGGATACAGCAAAATAAACTCCAAGCCCGAAGTCCCAAGTCTTATGACAGGCAATGTAACTAAAGCCCACGAGGACAGCAAGGCCGGAGCAAGAAGATTCGCAACAACTGTAAAAACCGTAGCAACAATCTCAAGCCACAAGAGAACAACAGTGACAGACTCAGCCAGCAAATCCGTGCAACGGCAACCTACTGTACACGTCAGGTGAACTAGCACCCAATGGCAATAACCAATAACACATAAACAAGGAACACTAACACGAGTCAAACTACTGTTGTGATGACCGCACCAGGCAATTTCAACAGCACTTGCACAACCACAGCAACCACAGCAACCGCAACACCGACCAACAACAGCAGCAGCAACAACGCCAGCAGCAGCAACAACAGCAGCACCGCCGGGTATACCACTCCCAGGCTAGATGACAGGATCCTTGTCATATGCATTCCTGAATACCCGACCAGAGTTTTGAGAACTCTTCAGTTTCATTTTCTCAACAGGAGTAAAAACACTCCGAGACATAGCAGACAAAGCAACAGCATCAGCATTACCAAGAACGACAGATGCACATTTCCAACCATGAGACACGGCAGGGAACAGTCCCGCCAGTGAGGGGTGCTAGTAGAAGTAGCAAACGAAGTCAACGCCGTAGTAACAGTAGCAGTTGAAGCAGTAGTCGCCGTCGCGGTGGTGGTTGAACTAGTATTGTTCGTCATCATCGTGGTAGTGGTATTGCTAGTGGTCGCGGTTTGGTAGTAGCCGTCGCAGCAATAGCAGCAGTGGAAGTTTTAGTAGCAGTAGCCGTATTTAGGGTTCCTATGGGCCGCACTGGTAGGGTAGAGTGGCACGAATTTCAGAAGCACATCGAGAGCCTGCCAAGGTGGATGTACACAATCCTGTGCCCCATTTTGATCAACGGGATCATCATGGACGTGACTCTTCGAGGTCGAGACTTCAGATTTCCTTCATTTAGGGGGCTTAAGGAATCAAGAGTATTCTTCCAACATAGACCACATAACTCTATACTTAAACTACAGCATATAGTGCTAGTTTGCAGCGAGTCACTGCTCTAAGCATCCGGCGCTGGGTTCGACATGTTTCGTAGCAGCATGTCAGGCCGCATCATGAGCATGCCCACGGCAAGAACCTAGAGAGTAATATAGGAGCCATAGTCTATACCTCTAATATTTCGGGATTCCCTAGAATTATGTCTTTTTGAGGCTCCCGTTCAGATCTTTGGCGGGGGTTCGAATTCTGTGGCATCTATCGTCACGCTCTTTCTTTCGAGGATGCAGGGGGCTGCGACTTCGGACCGAGGACTTGAGACGATCTGCGAGCTCCTAAGATTCCGGCTACGGGTCTCGGGTTTCGGGTTTCTGCTTTAGGTCTTGGGGCTTAGGGTTTAGGGTTTCGGGTTTCGGGTTTAGGGGTCCCTGCCATCGGTCAGGAAAGAACTCGAAGATTCAGAAAACATCATAAACTCCTATACACCCCTATGAACCCTACACCTTAAACCCTAGACCCTAAGCACCCCTTTTGTCAGGGGTCTTTGTCTTCGTGTCGGTGTTCTGCTACCACGCACTGAACCACATCGGCGACAACTTGGAGGACTTGCGAAGCTGCCAATGACCATCTTCATCATCACCGACAGTCGCATCGCGCTCATAAAAGCTACGTGTGTGTATGTATTTACGTATCTATGTATGTATTTAAGTAGATCTGGAAGTATGTAAGTAGGTAAGTAAGTAAGTATGTATGTATGTATGTGTACGTATGTATGCATGTATGTGTATGTATATGTATGTATAAAAATGCAAAGGCATATAAAAGTAACTACGAATGCATGTAAATATTTCTATATCGACGTTTTAAAGGTCAGTGTCAAAGAATTTCAGCTCTCGTTTCCATCATCACTATCAGCCGCTATCAGCCTAGGGAGGGGCATGAGTATCTGGCCTTCGGAGATGCAGCTACCAGTGTGATTGCCATGCTCGACTTCATCTCCGATCATCTTTCTGTTATTCCAGGACGAGCCATTGAAATTGCCACAAGTTATGCTCCTCCCCCCCTGCATGAGCATGGCCATATATACAAGTGTGCGTGATACTGCAAGCATAAATACAGAATTGCGTAGTTACACACATTCCTGAATACGGGATACTGCCAACAAGATTTGAAGATCATGCTACACCTCCATTGGTTGTAGGCTACCGGTTCACTGTCATTGCAGGACATGAAAAAACCTCGAATCCCTACACTACACCCCAGAAAGCCAACAAGGAAACCATAATTTGCACCGAAACCCTGTTCAAATCAGGATAGTCCTGGTTATAACAGATATAGTTATTTTTATATTCACATCTACAGTTATATTTATCCATGTAATGAATAACAAAATTAAAACACAGTGTACATCATATGACACGATATGATATCATATAGTATAGTGTAATAAAATATGTTTGAAAATTTTGTAATGTAATGTAGCGCAATACAGTATAATATAACACGATATGTTATGTAATCTTGAAAATATGATGTAGACTGTAGAATATATATATATATATGTATATATATATATATGTGGATATACATATACACGTACAATATTATGTATTATACAACCTAGAATGTTTGATATTTGTGTGCAAAATGTAATTTAATATACAATACAATACAGTATGTCTTAATGTGACATAGTATATTATGTATGTACTTATAACGTGTACGAACGTTTAGCATATGTGTGTATATATATATACACATGACATATATGTTTATATGGCACATGTATACATAGCATATGTATACAACCTATGTATATAGTGTTTATACACACACACATATATATATATATATATATATATATATATATATGTTAATGCCATCTCTCTCTTTATACGTGTGTGTGTATATATATATATATATATATATATATATATATATATATGGCAATACATAAAGTAGACCCTTCCCAGGATCCCTACCTCCCGTACGACCCCAACGAGTTGCCGCTGCACCGTCCTCGGCGCGTCGCCGCAGGGATCGGTCGTCCCACTTGGAGGTTCATGGGTAGTTATAAGGGTTCCTTTAAAGGGATCTATAGGGATTCTATAAGGATATGGGGTTTAGGGCCTATCTTGGAGGTTCATGGGTAGTTATAAGTAGGATAATTAAAGTTATAGCCTCTGTTAGGGGACATGTTCCCGCGAGAGTTGCGTCGCACGAAGCTTCTCTTGACTTTAGGGGTTTATTTTGTTCGACTTTAGGGGTTGAAACTGGGTTCGGTTTAGCATTGGCGCGGCTGCTAGCAGGAGCAGCAGCATCAGCACCACTAGCACGCATGGTAGCCTTGGTCACTGCGTTGTCTGCGAAGGGCACCATCGGCACCTCTTTTGCCACTGTCGCTGTCACTTCCATCGTCAGTAATGCAAAGTTGATCAATCTGACGACCGCATGACGCTAGACGCTGAACCACAACCCCAAGCCCAACCCGTAAACTCTATCGCGTCGCAACTCCTCCGCCTCCTGTGCCCCCTACGGACTAAGTCCGGTAGATCTTGTAGACCCTATAGACCCCTTGGACCCGGCACGCCCTCCTTCCTTGTATTCTCTTGAGGCCTGACCTCCAACACAGCGTCAACATGCGGCTCTGGGCGTCCGAAGCCCAGGGAGCCTTTTCGCTTGTTGGAGGTATACGGTTCGAGGTTTTCTTTTAAGGATTCAGGTCTCAAGGTTCAGGCTTTTGGTTCACGGTTTTGGGTTTCAGTTTTAGGCTAGGGGTATAAAGAGTTTAGGGAACTAAGAGTCGAGGGGTAGGTGAACTCAGCCAAGAAGACGCAGGAGGCTGGCCATGTTTGATATGGGAGCTTCAGGCGTTGGGTCTACTTGGTGGCCCAGGCGGCTTAGTAAGTCGGTTATAAGTAGGGCTATAATTTGTGTAACTCCATTTAGGGTACTTAGAACGCTATTTATAACCTACTTACTAAGTCTGCTGGGCCTCTAAGTAGCCATAATTCCTCCTTATCCATTTTAAGGGACCCTGTTAGGAACCTTACTATTTACTAAGTCTCCTGGGCTTCCAAGCAGGGTTTAGGGGCTATGCGACTTCTTTTGCTTCAGCTGCCTAAAGCTCTTAGAAATTCAGCATTTTGCTAGAGAGTGCTCACTGACTGCGACTGCCGTAGCCGCAGTACTTGGAGGATTATGGGACTTAAGAAGTAAGCTTATAGCTACTTTAATTGGGGTCGTCTTAAGTATAGATACCCTATGAATAACCCATAGACCCTGTAAGGAGCAACATGGGTCGTCACGGTAGCCAGCTGATTGTCAGGGAACCCCTCAAATCTGAGCTTCCCTCACTCGCCTCTGGGATGTATGGTTTAGGGTTTAGAGTTTAGGGTTCAGGGTGGCTGCAAGGGCCTTTCGAGGGGAAAGTCGGGCTCGAAGGTTTGAGTTGCGACTTGTCGCGAGTTAGAAACCTCCGGAATGCCAGCGACAGTATGTATCTGGGCGGGTCTGCTTGAGCGGTGTTGCTCCAAGAGCTACCAGCAGCAGCATCTCCATAGTAGCCGAAGTAGCTGGCACGTCCTTGGGTCTGCGTGGCACAGTGAGAAGTGGCTGTGCGCTTTATTTCAAGTTCTATCGTCAAAATTGCTTCGAAGCCCAGGACGTAATAACTGGAGTTGCAACCCTCTCCATCATGATGGGCTCCAAGCTGACGCAGCAGCTGCAGCAGGTTGTTCATCATGAAAGGGTTGAACAACCTGGCAAAGCACGGAGATGATCCAGGCATTTGTCAAAAGGCTGTGTACACAACCCTCTTTACTTTACGGTCGGCATAGATCCTCAGAACATGTCTGATCGGTGTAGGGCCCTAGCGGAGCAGCCAGCTGGATATGCCTCAGCGACTGGGAGAGCCCCAAACCCCAAAACCGAAGATGGGACAGCGACATCTTGTTCGGCTTCTATTGTTCCCACTCCCTTTGTTCGCATCTTCATGCCTGCTCCCTGCTCTGGTATGTTTGCTGATGCTTGTGCCGCTGCCGCTGCCACGTCGGCTCTTGCTGTTGTTCTTTCTCTATCGCTGCTGCTGTACTGAATCATAGGGGCCCTTAGGGGGGTAGGGAGAGAGGGGGGTAGGCCCAAAATGAGGACCTAGTAAGGTCTATTTAAGGAAGTATAGACCCCTACCCTCCTCCCCCCTACCCCCCTAAGGGTCCCTGTGACTGAAGCCTTTATCTCCTTCCTCGCCGGCTTTCCACTGCGCTGCAGGTTCGGAGTCGTGCCCAAACTCTCCGACAGTCCGCCGCCGGATGTAGTGGTCAAGGCCGATCCTGTCCTGTAGGTATCGATTTTGGATAATTTAAACTTTCCTTATTCAATGTAGAGCCTTGATTCCCTGATTGTGAACAATCTTGGGGACGGTTGAAATCGACACCTTAGTTAGTATCTGAATGGCCAAAGCTTTTGCTGCTTTTGCTCTTCGAGACGAATCCCCGAAGACCATGCTCCTAAACCCCAACCCTAAACTTTAAACCCCAAACCCTAAACCCTAAAACCCTGAAGCCCCAACCCTTAGACCCTAAACCCTAACCCCTTGGAATGCCACTGGCAGGGCCGAAGGTCATCATCATATCGCTGGATCTCTTTAGTCTAGTTCTTCGAGTGACGATAGCAAGTGGTCAGTGCGACACAGGAAGATCAAGGTTGAGGGCTTCAGGGTTTAGGGGTTTAGGGGTTAGGGTTTAGGGTTTTAGGGTTTAGGGTTTAGGGTTTCGGCACAGTCAGCGATCGAGCTGCGAAGATTGCAAACAAACTGAGAATGGTTCGATTCCTTCCAAGAATGCCGATGAACTAGCCACTGCCGACGCTTCATAAGAGTGGTAGTAGCGCCCATCCGGACTGCAGTTCTCCTTGAAGACCGGGCTTTTTGGTTTTGGGGTCTCGGGTTTAGGGGTTAGGGGGCTGAGTAGGGGTCTAGATGGGCTTGAAAGGCTCTTCATGGGCTCTACATCATTGTAGGGAGTTTAGCAGGAAGCCGGGTGGTTAACCGGAGTAATAAGCTGCACTGGCTATTCTGCGGTGCATGCGAACTTCATGCTAGAAATAATGGGATACTTACCCTAAACCCTAAACCCTAAACCCTATACATACGACTCTTGCTCCCGGCCCTGTGGCCGACGGCAGGAAGTCAACTTTACCCAGGACACGCTCAAAACCTGAGCGGTGGAGATAGGCCTGCGCCTCGTTTGCATTGAAAAGCTTTCGCTGGTTCGGACGGAACAGAAAAGTACCAGTAAAGATCGTGATGCAACGGAAACAGGACTAACCTTCGTAACCGCGACAAGCGAAAGAACGGCAACTATGGTGCGGCTTACTCGAGTCTTCCGCCAGGCGACAGCACAGTAGAGTCGAAGTCATCTTCTCACGTGGGTAGCCGGGGTAGCCATCCGCTTACCCGTGACGACGGCCGCGACGACCGACTTTCGGGACGACTTCGACGACGCCACCTGCGCCGACGACGACAACGATCCCGACCGAACTTTTGTTTAAGTTTTTCGCAGCCGACGACGACAACGACGATGTCCACACCGCCGACGACAACGACAGCGGCGACAATATCTACGAGCTGCTGCTACTCTTACTACGACGACTGCTACGACGACGACTATGCTACTAAACGCCCGGCGCCCCGAGCCGTTGGCATTTGGATGAAAAATGTAGGTGGCGGATGCTGGGTTTGGAGTTTTGGGAATGGAGGAGTTTGTGACTTTGGGTTTATTCTTGTGTTGAGCTCGACATTTCAGTCGTTTGAACAGACTGTTCTACATTATTAGGTTCACCATGACATGACAACAGCACTCGTCGCTGCTGCTCGGCAGTCTATACCCTGAACCGACACTGCACTCTCGACCCCAAGCCCGAACTTCCAAGCCGGGTGTAAAGCTTCGATGATCTACCTTGTGAGTGTCGGTTCAAAGGCTCCTTGAACTTCCTTTCCCTCTTCAGCGGCAGCAGCAGCAGAAGCAGCACAAGAGTCAAACTCGTTGGTCCCAACACCCTACATCCAGGAGCGGCCAACCCCTACTGTTTTGCACAAGCACGAGGAAACACTACACCCTGCGGAACCTACTAATGCTAGTTGAGCCCAAAGCCTAAGCCCTCAGCTCTGCAGCACTGAGCCCACAAACTACACATCACTTGCGAGGGAAGTGACCGTCGCGAAGAGTCGTAGGCGCAGTTTGGGGTGTAACGTGGCATTCCTCTCCCGAGCCGGGACAACTTGGTTTCATGTTCCTCTCGCATGCCTGCTGCCTCCGCTCTGTCGAAGGTCCTCGTTAGCGACTTGCTGCAGCGACCCGGGCGACGCGAAGTCGGACACTTCGGGTGATGAGGGTTCATGAAACTTTACCTAAAATACTGTAGCCGTTGTATGTTCCAGTATGCACTAGTAGCCGATATTATCAATACACATCAGCTGTAATGTTATACCCCCCACACGCACATGTAATGAATATATACACATACACATGTTATAACTTATACAAATATATGTAGAGATGGTTAGTCTGTGCATATGTGCGTACGTGCCTTGTTTGGTTCTACACCGACTCTCCGTAAACCTGAATTGGGTTGGTGGCCTCCGGTGTGGCAGAGTCACGCACAAAAACAGGCTGAGGAAGATTTAGGTTGAGACTTTAGGGGTTTAGGGTTGAGGGTGGATCAAGGGTGAGGGGCCCGCTTGGACACGAAGATTCAGCATCCTGGCTGGAAGGTGAAGATATCAGTTTCATGACGGTGTAGGTGCAGGTGTGTGTGTGTGTCTCTCTGTGTGTGTATGTGGGGGGTGTGTTGTTGGTTTTGCAGGCTCAGTTGTGCCTTTGTCAGACATGTTGGGATGTGAGCTGTAGGCAGGAGGCATGCTAAGACGGATTCATGAAGTTTGCATTTCCGGGCGCGAGAAGTCCGGCATTTTCCTGCAAGCGCTGCAGCAGAGAATGTGTTCCACAAAGTGGAACGGGCGTGGACAAGAAGATATCTTGCACACTGAGTTGCTAAGCCAGCTAGTCTCAACAAAGAGCTAAGCAACGTAGCCGGAGCGGAAACCAATGTACTAGGGCCTTGCTGAGATCCTGGCTGGGACCACGCAAGTCATGCAGCTTCTTGTCACATGTTCCCTTGCGCAAAGTTTTCCATGTTATAAGGTAGGATGGCTGTACAGCTCCGCTGTACCGAGCTTCTCAATGCCTCAGAAGAGCAGGAATGGACCAAAGCCCCCAATGCAGCGACCAATTACACACTTAAACGCCAACAGCTCTACAAACGGTAGATAGTGGTACTTCTAATCGTGGCCGTGAGTGATAGTGCTGTGCCAACAACACTTGTGGCAAGACTATTGATGCACTTCCATCAACTACATAGTGGTAAAGACGCAGCTTGTACAGCTCATACCAACTATAATAACGCTACGATGTATTGTATAACATCAGTTCCTTCACCGGTAGTCGGGCAGATTATGTCCATACTGAAAGAGCATGTGCTGCATGCCCCGACATCCCAGACCTATTCTGCATGGACTGGCACTTGCTTTAAATGTAAAGGAGCCGAACGACCCTGGGCCTAAACTCGAGCAAGAGCCGTGTCATCTACCACTTGACCGTCGAAGAATCGTGAGCCTCGTAGTAATTTTTATTGTTGCCATATTTGAAAGACTGCGGGACCCTAACCCCTAAACTCTAAACCTATGACTGCTAGCAGCTGGCTAACAGCCATCCTTATCCTTCAGACTGGGGCCACGGTTGCAAAGGCAAAGCTCCTTTTGTCTGGTGGGACTCTCGACCTCATGCGTCCCCGATCGCAGGGGATAGTTCGAGGGCTTCGAAGGGTCTCGAAGTCCTAAACCTATAAGCCTTCAACCCACCTCTAAGCCTAAACAAGCAATAACCGGACCTTACATCTCAAACCGGAAACTACGTTCCGTCTAGACTGGAGAGCGAACCAGCCCCGGCAGAACTCGGACGCAAGCCTCACCGGCCTAGGCGCGCTGGGAGCTCAGATCTTCGCCAGCAAGAGCAGGGGTACCACGCGAGACCCTGTTTGCCTGAAGGGCTGGTTTAGGGTTTAGGGTCTTCGATTCAAGGCTACCCTATTCCTAAGCCCCGAGTTGAGGATCACTACGCTTAATTAAGCAGAACAGGACCTAATCCGTGAGCCTCAAACATGGGGTTTGCAGGTTTTATGTGAATAGACTTCGGATCCTCAGGATTATCCTGGCTGGCTGAAAAAGGAGGCTGCCAAACGAAGGTTTAGGGTTTAGGGTTCAGGGGCCATGTTGCTGGAATTCGTTTCATGTTTGTTAATGCTGGTTAACCGTGGTATGCTTCTGAAGTCCAACAACAGCATCAACAGCACGCATCTTGACTGTTGACACCACCACCACCACGACGACTACTCCTACTCCTGATCCTAATCCCAGCTGCACTCCTACTAGTACTAGTCGCAGCACAGTACCAGAACTGGTACTCGTGCTGGTACCCTACTAGTACTAGTTCTAGTGCTAATACTGCTGCTGCTGTTACAGCTACAGCTACAGCTACAACTACAGCTACAGCTACAGCTACTGCTACTGCTACTGCTGCTGCCACTGCCACTGCCACTGCCGCTGCCGCTGCCGCTGCCGCTGCCGCTGCCGCTGCCGCTGCCGCTGCCGCTGCCGCTGCCGCTGCCGCTGCCGCTGCCACTGCCACTGCCACTGCCACTGCCACTACTACCGCTGCTACTACTACTTCTACTTCTTCTGCTACTACTACTACTCCTGCTACTACTACTACTACTACGACGACGACGACCACTACCACTACCACTACGACCACGACCACGACCACGACGTCGTCGGCGACGACGACGGCCAAAACTCGTAGTGAGTGGGAACAATGAAGTAGCACTAGTGGTAAAGATAGTAGCAAGAATGATACTGGAACTCTGGAGATTGTACGAGTTTTATGCCGCGGCTGGGAGATTGATTTCACAATCTACACGATGGGGTAGGGAAGTTGTTTGCTCAGAGCGACAAAGCCGAGGGTGTGGTCGAACCACGAGCATAGGAGATAAAAGAAGATGGAACCTAGAATCTGCAGCAGCAGTATTCTCTTGACCAGATGCGCGTGCCCCTCACTCTTCGAAGGTTTGCCGTTTCACCCTGCACTGCGCTGTTTGCCATGGTACATGGCGCCAGCGTTTTGCTAATTGATCGTTTGGCGATCAGAGCCTCTGATCGTTCATCAGGGCCTTATTATTAGAATAGGCTTCCTTTGAAGGGGACTTATAAGGGCTACTATACGGGGTCTATAAGGTTTGGTGTCTCACAACCATAAAACCCAAACCCTAAGCCCGAAGCCGTGGTAATAGTCACTTTGAGACTTCAGGATTGAACAATTGCCTGGCGAAGTTAAGCGATTGGAGGGCATTGCAAATGCAGTCAGCACGGTGCGCAAGAAGATGGGGGATGTTCCTTGTTTTCTTACGTGAGGCCTGTGGTTACTGTCAGAAGGTCGCTTGCAGCTTCTGCTCGTGCAAGACGGAAGATCCCCCACCAGTCTCACTTAGCAGCAGTTATGTGCCAAAGCAGACACGGCAAATTCGGAGAACGGCTTGCCAGCAAGCCTGCGCCCTCTAGATATTCCTCAGCGAGCTCGTAAATCCGTGACCCTAGATTCCAGAGCCTTCTATAACCGGGACGGGGCCCAGCATTTCGGGGTGTTTTTCCGACCAGGCATACGGAACTCCAGATGTTGAGGCTGAGATGTTCGAAACTACTGCTGCTTTCAGTCTACTGAGACAAGAAGGTGACAAGGCCCCAAGACCATACCCCGAGGCACCTTAAAGCAGACGCACTCCCAACCGGAACACCCTCAAACTCCTCACCACCATGTCCCCAAACCTTAAGTAGAATAGAAGCCCTAAAGCAAAAAGCCTTTCAGAGGCTGGCAGACCAAACCTCCGCGAAGGGTTCTCGGCCGCCGGCCGGAGCACTCCTTCTCTCGTGCCGCAAGACCCAGATGGGGAGGCAAAGGCAGTAAAATCAACGCCGTGAGGGTACGAGCTTGCTTTGAGGTCGCCAGAATATCATAAGCTACGGCATCGTGCAGCAAACTTATCTGATGCATAGTACTTGCCAGATATCCCTATCATATCGCAGGAGTACCGAGAACAATGCAGCAGTCAAGCCTTTTGCAAAAGGCTCAACGTAATACTTTTCGTGTCTCCTTCGATTCTAGTCTAGTCCCCCCAGGTATGGTTCAATATACCTCATTCTTTGCCTTCATAGTAGAATATGCTCACACTACAAGCAAAGCTTCAAGAGCCAGCATTTCACAGATTTTTTCGCCTTACAGTCTCAAAGCCCGACAAGTTTAACCTGACCCATCGTGGACCCTCAACTTTCCGCCCCATTCGAAAGATGGCTTAAGAAGACCTGCTGCTGCTCGAGTTCTCCTCGGTTGATTGCTTACCAACGGGAAGCGTGCGTTTAACCTTGAATCAGACTACAACCAAAACCTTTCCCTGCAGAAGACCACGACGCCCAACCTTCAGTGCTCAGTTCCCAACCAAACCAACCTCTCAAACACTCGACCCCAAAGACGCCCCAACCTAAACCCTAAGTCCTAACCATTCCCGAAAGCCACCCCGCCCACGCTGAAGCCTACATTTTTTAAACCCCAAACCCAAGGCTCCATGTACCCATATAGTAGGAACTTAGGCCTTAAAGTACATGGAGTCTTAGGGCAAACAAGCCATCCCAGAAAAGCGCTCGCAGCCATGGATTCCGTTGAGCCTTTCAGAGCGGCGGAAGGCCACGGGTGCATGGGCTTTAAGTCTGGGGCTTTAGGGTTTCAGGTTTTGGTTTTAGGGTTAGCGTTTAGGGTTTGGGGTTTGGGTTAGGAGTTTCGGCTTTTCGGGTTCTCGGACTAGGCTTTAGGGTTTCGGGCCTTAGAACGGCTGTACATAAGGGTTTAAGGGTCTACAGGGGTCTGTAAGGGGTTGGCAGGGTCTTGGGGCGTTTTAGGTTGGGTGTGCGGCGGTTCATCACCGAAGGGACCCGGGGTCAGGGGTTGTGATTTGGGGGTTGGGTTTAGGGTTTAGGGCTTATGGTTTAGGGTTTAAGGGTTTCGGGTGGGGGGTTGCGTGCTTAGGTTTTTCAGACCTTGCAGAGGGGCTGCGAGGGTCAGAAGCCAACTGGAGTGAGACCTTCGAAACTGACCAGTTTGCAGCGGATCGTGCTTAGCCTGGGCTTTGGAGTATCATACTTTAATACTTTAATACTTTAATACCTTTTTCCTAAAGGAACCATTGCGAAATAAAAGTTTATACTTTTTCTCCCTGGGTGCTTAAAAGCTCAGTAGTGAGGAGGAAGTTGTAAACTTCACCCTAAACCCGAAACCCATCCTAGGCATGAGGCCTGGACCCGAACCCTCCCCGAAAGCCCGCTCGTCTTGAGCCCGAAGCATTATACTCCCTAAGCCAACAGCAACATGGGACTTATAACAAGGATTCAACAACTTCGGGTACTATACTAGGGTCCCCTGTTTTCGGAAACTCCCACATTAAGAATGGTCAGCAATAGGTGAAACGAAAGCACTTCACCCAGCTCTCAGGACGTCGAGGAAGAGCTGTTTTGCTTTGAAGCCCGCAGCCGATATGTAGCACAGGTGCGCCGACAGAGTTTTCGTGGCCTTGGGTTCAGGGTCTTGGGGTTTAGGGGTACGGTGCACCTTAAGTTCTGTTTATGTCGAGCGCATGACATGAGTGATTATCAGCCCATTGCTAGCTACCAGTGCGCCAAGCTTTCGAACTCGGGCTTTATGGGTGCTGTCCTGAGTACAGCGCTTGCATTTTGGGGCTAGTGTCGTAGTTGGTCCTAGTTTGTTGTCGATCATAGTTCTTCGTGGCTACCGTTGTGACCGACGCGGCGCTTGTGTCTCTCCTGACTGTTCCTGCTCCCTGCTGTGCACATTGTGCAGCTTTTTGTCACTTCTTGCTGCAGCCTTGTCCTCGCCGTGCTTTCAATCTCAGGATCGTTAAGCACGGGTCGCTCTGAGCTTAACGATCCAGACAGTACCCAAGCAACCTCTGTCATGATGACTTGGGGAGCGAGTGTTTAGGGTGGGGCTCAGGCCACGCAGCGGAGGAGGTGTTGTCCTTCGAACTTCGAGCACTTCGGGAGGCAGGGTTTGGGGTAGACCACTCTGTGCGAGAATTCAACCTGCGGCCGGCGGGAAGTGAAAGCGCGAACTCGTGAATTTTGAGGTCCAATACACCAGCCTGAAATCTTGAACTTCGAGGCGGGAGGGAGCATAGGTTCGTCATCTTGGGTCCTAAGTACATGATTTCGGACACTGTGCATTTGGGGGCCGAGGGGACCATTTAGGCGTGGAGCCCACTGTGAAATCGTAAACTTACCGAGCAGCCCACGTGAAAGGCTGAATTCAGTAAGTTTGGAGCTGTGGATCTGTTTCTGAAGTACAGGTTTTGGGATTGGATGGATTGAGGATTCTGAGTGTTCTTGACCTTTGCATGACACAGCCCGTATATCTCAGTCTCTCGTTCTCAGAATTATCTGAGAAGTCCACGCAGCCCTGCAGATGTCAAGTCTCTTCCTGCACATTCCTGAGGTCCCGCAAGCCTTCAACGGGTCGTTGCAGGTCACCGTCCCTGGGTCGGAACTATCAATTTCAGGAGTGCTAGGCGGTTGCAGAGCTGCATCGGAACACGGAGAGAACGCTGAGTGCTCGCGTTGCACAGGATGCGCCACGAAAAAATGATCTCTGGACTAAGATCTGGAAGCCACAGGAAGCTCACTGGCCGAGTTGGAGCAGTGCGGGATCCTAGCATGCCCCGGGCTTCGTGCTTGGGTTTGTAGTCACAAGGTGCAGACGGAGGTATGTGTTTTGAACGTGTTTCGAGCATTGTTCAGCAGTGTTTTGCTTCGCCACAAGGCCGTGCTGTTCCTTCTGCAGAAATTTAGTCTCAAGACTGCGCTGGACTGCTCCCGAAAGATGTTGGGCGCAGACAGGCCCCAGGCGTCCACTGGGTGTTCGGCCGTATTTGCCAATAATGTTTTTGCGGCCGGTGCACTCGGTTGGGCTAGCGCGCTTGGCTATTGCTTTTGGCACTATTGTTTCCAAAGTGGCTTTAGCTATGGCAAGCCGACTGAACCGGGAAGCGGCACCACGATATCGATGCCTTGCTTCAGAGGGACTGGGGGCACTTGCTGGTTGATGCCTTGTTTTGGTTGGCGTGGCAACGTTACATGCTATCAGGGGCAATGTCTGTGTGAAGCAAACACCTGCGCAGGCCCAGACGGTATATGCCACCATGTGGATGAATGAGAAAGGAACGTTGTGGCTCGGGGTGTCAAATTCTTCACTGCCAATGATTCACAGTACCTGGCAATCTCTGAGAACAGCAATTTTATGGCTCTCACTGCCGATGAAGAGAATGCTTCCAATTTCACAGTTTTCAGCTTGCCAGGAGTTGGTCAGTATGGTCAGGTCATGGTGGCAGCATCTGACAGCCCAAGCTGGATATTGTCCACCAAGATCATGTGGGACAGCTGTTCAGACCACAGGAGTCTGCAGCACTATGATGCAGATCAGAAAAAGGCAGGAGTTCAGTCTAATCTTTCTCACCTTTGACGAACGGGGCAGGGATATTCGGAGGACGCAATTATGAGTCAGAGTGGAGCGGCTACCAGCATGTTGAATCAGTCTCTTGGGTTGATTGGTGGCGCATCAATTGGTTTGCAGGGAAGCACCTGGATGGTATCGGGTACGATGGCATGTCCGTGAAGCATGAGCAATTGGCCTTGAGAAGCATCGATGACTCAGCACTGCCTTTTGACGAGCGGGTTGCACTCAAATTAGCTTGGGTGGACCAGCCGTCAGGCACGATGGGGATTCAGTTCCAGAGCGTGTTGCAGCCTCCTGAGTATCTTCCATGCATGAACAACGTGTCTTCCTGGAGCCATACTTGTCTCTCAGCTGGCACAGGTGGTCTAGCCGAGTCTAGCCGTGAGGAACGTTGCGGCCTTCTTCCCCATTCACGCTGGCAAACTCAGCCACGTCTTCACCTTCACAAGTTCGAGACTCATGATGTGTCAAATGCGAGCTCTCGATCCTTTGCCTGTCTTGAGCGCCAGATGCTCGGACCACAAGACACGCCACTTGGGCTGTTTCGGCTCTCATGGCTGGTTTTTGTTCCAATATCCTTTGCTTGGTACGCTTGCTATCCAAATTTCGCTTTCACAGCAACAAACTGGTGCACTCTGTATTGCCTCTGTGGCTGGGGCTACTGTGATAACTGCGTCCCGTGCCCTTGCTGCTATTGCTTTCCGTGGTCCTTCTGGGCCATAGGAAGTTTTGTCTTGATGGCGTTGTTGACTTTTGGCATTGCACTCATCGACCTGGTTTGGTATCTTGTCAACGGAATAGCTGCGGTCTGCTTGCTGCCATTGATGCCCATGCTTGAGCAAAACCACTGGCACAACATGGACCGAGCCATCCTATTCTGCGTTGATGATGTTGCCTTCACCTTCGCGGCCACACCGTTCTATCTTAGTTACATTCTCTACAACATCTACGAGCTCACCGTAAACTGGAAGGGTTGGAGGGATGCCAAAGAAGAGCAACGCATCCTCTTCGGGATCTTCCGCCCAAGCGTGGGCAGAGCATGGACCTATACTCAAGCAGTCGATGCCTTCACAGACCTGGCAGCACTGCTCGGCTACTGCTTGCACTATCCTGCATGGTTTTCCAGCCTCTGGGCAGTGACGACTTTCAACTCCTGGGCCATCATGCTGGGCGTTGCCAAAGAAAAGGTCAGCTACCCAAGCGGGCTGTTGGCATCGCTGTTAGCTGAAGACATATTCCAGGGTTTGGTTCTCTCATTCTGTTTGGCATTCGGCGTTTTGAAGAAGGACGTGAAATGGACGTCCTTCTTCAATTCGCCGAACTCATTCAGAATGAGTTCATGGTCTATTCAGCAGCATTATCCGTGCTAAGCGTGGTGAAGTCTGGAATGCTGTTGCTTTCCCGTGAATTTGCATGCCGAGAGGCTATGTACTCTGCAGTGTCTTGGGCTGCCATATCTCAGTATGAAGACCGCCTGCGTAGCATTTGAGACCTGACATTGGCCGAAGCGGCGCCAAGATCTCGAGGTCTGCATTGGACTTTTCAACGGCCGGGGCCCCGACCGTGCAGGGGGGCGGCTGAACCACATCCTAGGCCGGGGCTTTCTTCTCCTTTTAGGGTTTAGGGTTTAGGGTTTAGGGTTTTCTCACTCTGCAACCACAACAACGAGTGTGCGTGGCAGTCCTGGCATCAGGAGGTTGGCAAAGACTGACAGTCGTCACCGAGTCACCGAGTGCCGAAAAGGACGGCAGTCGCATCTGTCAGGCATGCGATGCTGCCGTTGCAAACCTTGCGTTGTGGCATCGCCGAGGCCGGTCCGAACATCTTCGAGACTACTGACTACTGCGAAGGTTTGGTTTGTGCAGGTGTGCTTGCTCAGCCCTCCAATGCAGGATTCCCAGGCTCTCAGAAACAGTAGCCACTACTTATTGTGACTGGCATCGTTGTTGTATCGTTGCTACGACTATGATGGGCGGGGGTTGCAGGATTTGTACTCAAATTAAGGTATACGGGGTACAGAAATGGTTTCAGGTACCTGTCTAATTCAGGGGTCATTAGGTTCTCGTGGCCGTTAGTTTAGAGAACGTAAGTGCTGATATATTTTGGTGCTGGGCTCTAACGGTTAAGGAGTAGCAGGATTTTGGGCTACACCCCGAACACTAATCCCTGAACCGTAGGAGTCTCCAGGATCGTCCTGAGTCCTCTTCTTCCTGCAGGTGGCCGGTACGGCAAAGCCGCCATCCAGTGCAGCCCTCGGAAGTCTGCATGGGGGGGAAGGGTTTAGGGTTTTAAGGTTTAGGGTTTAGGGTTTAGGGTACATGGCCATGCAACATGCCCCATGGCATCTGTGACACATCTCATGCGCGAGTTGTGTATAAGATCAGAGCCATAATCGCCACCACGGCAGCCACGCCAGTACTCTTTCCTGCCCTTACCAAGTAGTGCCACATCACTAAGTCACGACTTCTCGCCTGGGTAAGAGATCTCGTGTTCGCACTTTGAGATCGTTGCCGTAATGTTTTCCAGGCTTGCTTAAAGGATCATGGGGCTTAGTAACTGGGTTATAAAAAATAAGGCAACTATACTTATCATTACTTATAACCCCCAATTAGGGTACCTATAACCTCACTTACTAAGTCCCCTGATCCTCCAAGTGAGACTCTTGAATTGCTTCACCGTGCAGCCTGCTCCGCCACCCCGGCACCCCGTCCCCTAGTTCAGAGCCACTTTGACGTTCGAGCTCGGCTCCACATCACCTCGTCGGGAGTTAATATAGGGGCCTTAATGATTAGAATGGTTAGAATTGGGTTTTGGGGTCCATTTTACTCTCGATAAAAAGGAAACCCCGGCTCCTCATGGGAGTTTCCGACAAGAGGGGACCCTAATATGGTACCCTAAATAGTAGGATCCGTAATATCAGGACCCCAAAATAAGGTACCCTTAATTTTCGGAAACTCCCACATCACCTTGTCGGAAGTTACTTGGTACCGGGTGGCAGTGTTGGATAGGGCGCAAGATAGTGTTGCACCTGCGAAACTCAGAACTTCTTCCAGGCGATGTTGCCATACAACACGAAGACTCGCAGCCAAGTTGCCAAGTCTTTTCAGTGCATGTCGCTGCCGAGCTGGCGATCAAGCATTCTCAACCGCCAGGGTGCGAAAAGCGGCACGATGGTTGATTTAAGCTGACCTCGTTACTCTAAGCAAGCCTGTCAAAGCCTCGAGCACCAAGCTCCCCCTGTTCTGGAGCATATCTGGCGTGGCACTGTGGCGATGAATAGCAACTTTCCTTCATGCTCTACGTCTTTTTCCTGATCCACGTCGATGTCGTAGGGATGCGATCGACCCTCAAACGTAGACCCCATAAGCCCCCAAACCCAAACCGCCAACTCCGCAAACCCGCCGCCGTTTCTCAAAACCGTCAGTCAAAGCCTCCCTTGCTTCGAAGCTGCCGGAAAGCCCCTTCGGCCGGCGACTTGGGGCATCCTGGGCCCCCAGAGATCCCAAGACCCCTTAACTAAGGAGTATGCATGAACATACCTTAACCTATATCTATAGGGTTCCTTTAAAGGCATCTATAGGGTTTAGGGTTTAGGGGACTCCAATATCCCTTAATTTAGGAATATTTGGGGTTGCTTTAAAGGGATCCTTAAGGGTTCCCTTAAGGGATCTACAAGGGATCTATAGGGTTCAGGGCTTAAGGGATTCTAATACCCCTTGATTAAGTAATATACCTCAAATAAGAGGGCTGAAGATGATGGTTTAAGGTCTATTCCTTAACTAAAGGGTATTCCCTTATTTAAGGAATATACATGAATATACCTTAACCTATAGGGGGCTTAAGATTATGGTTTAAGGAATAAAAAACCCTAATTGAAGGGTTTTGGGATCTCTGGGCCGATGGTCGGGCTCCAGGGCGTTTGCTATAAGAGTTACCATTAGGTCTACTATAAGGGAGTTTCCGAAAATTAGGGGTACCTGAATTTGGGATCCTTATAATAAGGATCCTACTATTTCGGGTATTATATTCGGGTCCTCTATTATCGGAAACTCCCAAAAGGGTTGCTGTAACGCTTGCTGCAGAGGTTGCCTTAGGGACGTTTTAGGGTTTCGGCTTTTCAGCTTGGGGTATGAGGTCTTGGGATGTCCGGCGACGACAGAATCACTTCCAACCCAGGTGCTGCAGAGGTGAAACTAGCTAGCAGGAGGGCAACAAGACCCAGATCCTGAACACGCATGTAATGCAAGGCCTTACAGTTGCCTTTACAGTAACCCTTGTTGTCACTTATAGTCACACGTGTAGTAGTAACTAGGTGGCACTTTGGGGGAAACTTGTTAATTTTTTTATACCGTTCCTATGCATAGATACTTGCGAGGGCTCCGAAACTACAACCCTAAACCCCAAACCCTAAGCCCTAAACCCTAAACCTCTTGTAATGAAGCTATCTGGCACCCAGAATAAGCAGGAGGTCGTCCTCCTTGACCACGGGCCTTCAAGGTTGGGGTTTAGGGGTTAGGGCTTAGGACGTAGAGTTTAGGCTTCGAGTTTGGCTTGTTGGGGTTCCTAAATCCCTATGCGTTGAGACTTTTTTGAGTTTTGTGTGGGGTTGCGGCCTTGCGGCTTTCACGGGTCTCACCAGAAAGATTATTGAGGGTTCCCTCTCCCTCTCCCTCTCCCTCTCCCTCTCCCTCTCCCTCTCCCTCTCCCTCTCCCTCTCCCTCTCCCTCTCCCTCTCCCTCTCCCTGCCTATCTCCTCTCTCTCTCTCTCTCCTCTCTCTCCTCTCCCCTCCCTCTCCGCTCTCCCTCTCCCTCTCCCTCTCCCTCTCCCTCTCCCCTCTCCCTCTCCCTCTCCCTCTCCCCCTCTCCCCCTCTCCCCCTCTCCCCCTCTCCCGCCCCCCCTCTCCCCCTCTCCCCCTCTCCCCTCTCTCCCCCTCTCTCTGCTCTCTCTGTCTCTCTGTCTCTCTGTCTCTGTCTCTCTGTCTCTCTGTCTCTCTGTCTCTCTGTCTCTCTGTCTCTCTGTCTCTCCCTCTGTCTCTCTGTCCCTCTGTCCCTCTGTCTCTCTGTCTCTCTGTCTCTCTGTCTCTCTGTCTCTCTGTCTCTCTGTCTCTCTGTCTCTCTGTCTCTATGTCTCTCTGTCTCTCTCTCTGTCTCTCTGTCTCTCTGTCTCTCTGTCTCTCTGTCTCTCTGTCTCTCTGTCTCTCTGTCTCTCTGTCTCTCTGTCTCTCTCTCTCTCTCTCTCTCTCTCTCTCTCTCGCTCTCTCTCTTTCTCTATTATATTCTATATCTATATATAGATATATAGATATATAGATATATAGATATATAGATATATAGATATATAGATATATAATATTTCCATGTACAAATAACATGTGTATATACATATATATATATATATATATATACATATGTATATATATATATATACATATATATATATATATATATATACAATCGATCTACAGGTAGATAGACAGATAGCTAGATAGGTAGGTAGATAGAGAGATCGATAGGCAGGTAGATAGATAGATAGAACTAAGGATAGTTGCATATACAAATCTGATACAAAATAGTATCAGCTACATCACGTACAGTTATGGTACACACACACACGAGTGTGTGCATGTATGTATATGTATGTGTATATATATATATGTACATACAGAAGCATGCTTATCTTTCTGTCTATCTATCTACCTATCTGTCTATGTATACATATCTATATATATATATATATAGATACACATATGTATAAAAGTTTGCTTGCTTGGTTGATTGATTGATTTATGGATTGATTGAACTCCTTTTGGCCTTGTCTCTAAGGTCGCAGAAGCGTGCAACCATGGACAGGCGCGCGCGGGGGTCTTCCAGCATTTGCAGGGATCCGGGTTGTGGGTTTTGGGCTTTAGGTTACCGGTCACCGCTTGATGTTTCCTGGATCGGGATTCGAGGTGCTCTTCAGCTTGAGGGCTTGAGTGACTTGTGGTTGTGTCGGGCATCATTGCAACTAATTCCAGATGTTGTTTCTCGATCTTGAGTGCATCTGGTGGCCCTCTTTGCTTCAACCCTGAGCGAGCTTTGTTCTAAGTGCGATGTGAGCGATGCAACCCCCTGTTCCGAAAATGTAGTCAGATCTGCCAACAAATCCTAGACCGCAAGACATATGCTATCCCTAAAGGTTGGGCATCGAAATCCAGAGCGATAACGCCAGGCCCCGCCGAAGCCGCATCTCCCCTTTGCCCCTGGCCGTGGCAGGGGCGCCCGGAGGGGTAGGATCTAGACGGTTTAGGGTTTAGTTCTTCGGGTTTCGGGTGAACGGTTCAGGTTCAGGGTTTCGTGGAGCTTGTGTCAAGGAGCTTGATCTTTAAGGAGTTCTGTAGTTCACCACAGAGCCTGAGGATCCTGCCTCTACTAGCATCTGAATACAGGTATGTGTCTATGTACACATGTTTACCACATATATGTATGCGCATAGGTATATCTGTATTTGCATATGTATAAATAAATAAGTAAACATATATATATATATATATATGTATGTATGTATGTATGTATGTATGTATGTATATATATATATATATATATATATATATATATGGGTGTGTGGCTTTGCACTATCGTGCTATATATCTGTGTATGTATACGCATTTATACATGTTGTATGCATACTATGTCTCTATACGTGTGTATATATGTATATATATATATATATATATACACACAGAATTTTAATCTTCAGGTCAACAGACTTCCGGCCATACTCCCAGTGCGACCTACACCCCAAGCCCTGTTGGGATGTACCTCACATTTCCTGACGGTCCCTCCATAGTTTGACGTGCATTGCTTCACTAAGGGGCTTTCGAGTCTCCAGGCCCCGGGCACCCGATGTAAGGACATAATTAGATGCAAGCGAGAAGGGTCGTGAATCGGTCTGTGCGATTCTACACAGTCGAAAGTCTCCCAGGAAGTCACCCCAAGGCATTTCCAAGATACAAATTTAGCAGCATCGGACATTGTGGAAAATGATGACGATGGAAGTTGCTGAGCTTGGCAAGACCTCTCGTGAGACGGACCCTAAACCCAAGGCGACGTAAGCTGCCAATGATTCACGATGGCGGCCCAAGAATTCAAATCTCCAACCATGCCGGGGCATGAATAGTTGCAAAGGTTGTTCTTCACTTAGGGTTCCTTGCTTTAGTTGTAGTATAGTGGACCCCCCTACCCCCGTTCAATTCCAGTCATGAAGGCTCCTTGTTTACTGTGAAGCTCCTCTAAGCCCCAAGTTTCCTGTTTCCAGAAACCCTGCAAACCCTAAACCCTAACCCTAAACCCTGAACCCGACTTACTTTGACGCCCAAAGCCCTCCCGTAAGCCAAGCAAGGCAAAGATGTTTCGATGCTTTCGTATCAGTAGCGGCCGGACGCACAATATGTATACTATAGGGGCCTCAATTATTACCTAGACTATTTTAGGAGTGCCTCATCATATTTTTAGAATAATATAGCCCCAAGACACTATTCTAAGTATTAAGGCGCCTATACTCTAGTACCCTTATGGATCCGTTGTAGTAGCCCTTATAGACCCCTTTAAAGCGATGCCTATTCTAATTATAAAGGCCCCTATAGTATAGCTGCCCTGCCCTCCGAGTATCCGACCGCAATTAAGGCACTTATGAGTAAGGTTGCATAAGTATCTTGATTGGGGTTATAAGCAATTTGAAGTATAGCTATCTTATCTATAACCTCAGCTTCTACTTGCCATGATCCGTTAAGTATAAACCCTCAACCGTAAAGAGACCCGTCCGCGGGGAAGGCAGCGCTTCTGGTGTTCCTGGTAGCGCCCCTGATGCCAACCTTCCTCCCAGCCTGGAATACGGCCGGGGACTCCGGGGAACTGCAGGCATTTGTGGTTCTGGGACTCTTCATGTGCTAATTACGGTTCTGAGGTCTCGCCTTGTGGGTTTTTCGGATTTCAGCATGCGTGTGGTATCGAGTCCAAGGAGCCACGACCCAAAGCGAGCGTTTGCTGCACTTCTTACGATCATAGCTGTGAGCTCTTCATCGAAGGAGCCCAACCTTGACGATCCTTTAGGAGCCAAACGCGACGAACACAGCAAAACACAACACAGGGATCGTGACTACTTAGTTCCTGAGGATTTGTTTGTTCGCAGTATCCATCTATCACAGCCGGATTTTTAGGGTCCTGGACGCCAGGAAAAGGACGCTGCACGTTAAACCCTGTACACCCCAAAACCGCAAACCCCAAACTCCAAACGCTAAACCCTATATATATATATATATATATATATATATATATATATATATATATAAACCTTAAAGCTTCAGCTCTAAACCCTAAGCATTAAAGCCCTAAACACCCTAAAGCCCTACAACCTAAACCCCACATCCTAAGCCTGTCAGGCCGGTGAGTCGAGGGTAGCGCTGAGGGCGGAAGGCGCCCCGCACGGGAGCGACTGAAGTGTTTTAGTGTAGGGGCCGAATGGGTTATAGGGGGACAAATAGGGTGCTTTAAAGGGGTCTATCAGGGCTACTACAAGGGCTATTTTTCAGGATTTAGTTTAGGGGCGGAAAAAATCTATACTATTTTGCGGGTTTAGATCTATCTATACCATTATGCGGGTTCCTTACTCTATCAAGAGTGTAATGGGCCCCACAACCCTGTTCTAATTATCAAGGCCCCTACATTAGGGTTTCGGGATGTAAGGATCCAAGTACCCAAATAGTAGGTGGTTACCACCAAACACCCATTCAAAGTATGGGACCTAAAACCCGAGTATTTGGGTACTCGGACCATCCCGATGCAGCATCTATGCATTCGGTTTGGATAGTTTGGAAAGCTACAGTTGGGGTTCGTACAGGGATTTCGGGTTTGGGCGTGTTAGCGGGGGTTCAGGATGTAGGGAAATAAGAATGCAACGGTTTTCTGTCGCGTTCCTAAAGGCTCTTCAAGCCCTCCACGAGTGCAACGCCTTTCGTGAAGCAGTGGTTGAAGCAGCAGCAAGGCCCCCAAAGACCCCGTGGAGCTTGACATCATCCAGACATTGGAGCTTCCTTGTTTTCGGGTTTTACTCTTGCACCGAGACCATGCGTTCTGCATCTCCTTCAAGATCCTTGCCGCAGCTACTACAGGGGCCTAAATGATTACCTATACCATAGTACCCTTACGAATCCCGTATAGTAACCCTTATAGAACCTTTAAAGGGAACCCCATTCGAATTATTAAAGCCCATAAATTAGCCCCACACCCCTAGTCAGGTCTACGCTTGAAGCCATGCCCTAAGCCCTATACCCTAAACCCTGGCCCCCACGACCATAGGCTCCTCCTAGTACAGGAGTTACAGGAGTTCAAACTGCACCTGCAGGCAGAAAAGAGCCCATTAAAAAATGCCCTAAACCCTAAACCCTAAACCTTGAACCCTAAAACCTAAACCCTGAACCCTAAACCCTAAAAAAACCCTAAACCCAGGCAAGAAGCGGCTCACCCTGCAGGAGGTGCAAAGTCTCGCAGCCTCCTTGTTCAGGATGATACGGTTCCTTTCAAGGGATCTAAAACGGTACATACCTTTAAGGGATTCCTATAAGGGATCTACAGAGTTTTAGGCTTTAGGGCGAAGGGTTGATGATGTAAATCCCGCATGACCCCCAAAATAAGGGATATACCATAAGCCCCATAGTTTAGGGTCCTTAAGGCAATGCAGAATGCATATAAACAACCGTACTGATGACGATAATCGTGATGATGTTGCTGTTGGTGATGGTGGTTGGTCATCGTCTGCATCATCTTCTACTTCTTCATGGCCATGCGGGACGTCATGGTCTTCATCGTTCTCTGCCTCCCTTCCCAACCTCGTCCCCATCAGCACCGTCATCATTGTTTGCATAGCCGCCCTCATGATCACAACCCGCGTCGTGACATCGCAATCTCAATGTTCGCAGTCTTCGTCACCGTAGTCTTCATCATCCTCAGCACCGAATTGTTTTTAATCTTCATGTTCTTCATCATCATCACCACCACCATCACCATCATCACCATCGGACCATCACCACCATCATCACCATCATCACCATCATCACCATCATCACCATCATCACCATCATAGCCATCATAGCCATTACCACCATCAGCATCGGCAGCAGCACAACATCGTAATAGTAACGCTCATCATAATCCTCCACACCATCCTGACCACCACCACCAGTGTTACCATAATCATCAGCTTCATCAGCACCATCAGCATCATCATTTGCTTCTTCTTTTTCATCGTCGTCACCATCGTCATCGCCATCACCACCATCGTCATCTTCATCATGCAAAATTAACAACAAAGACAAACTAGATTGGTTATCATAGCTGTTTTACACACCGCACATTTGCAGTCTTTTTGTCTGTCTTACGAAGATGATGCTGATGATGACCATGTTAGTAATCAATCGCAACAGAGAGAAATTATGCTGATTACGATAGCTCATATCTGCACAGTGCATGAGCAGCGTCTCTATTCGTCTTTTGGAGATGATGAGCATTTAGAATTATGATTACTATGACTAACATTGCTATTATTGTGATGTTTCTCTCATTTTCTATTGTTGTTGCCATTACTATTACTATCCATTAAAACTATTGTTATACATGTTGGTCTTAAAGTTGTTATTCCGCGACACTCAAGTTCCGACCGGGAGTATCCTCTGCTTCAGTTAAATCCCTGGTGTGCCGGGTCGCGTCAAGGAGTTTCGATCTGGAAGTTGTTTTGGTCGAATTTGCTTTGCCGCTGAGCCCGCTCCAAATCGGTTTGCAGTTGAGGCGTTAGCAATCATGGACCATGGTGGGCAGGCGGTGTCTCCAGCGTTTCCAGCCATATCGTCATCATCATCATCACCATCATCATCAACAGCATCATCTTCATAAGATCAGTAGAAACATTGCCAGTGCACAGTGCAGATAACAGCTGCAGCAATCAATCAACATCTTCTCTGCTGTTAACACGCATATATACATATACACGTGCCCACACATATGTGCATATGTTGTGTGCATATGTTCACATATACATATTTCTGCGTTCAATTTTCAATATACAGACCCGTTTACACAGCCCATGGCAACACAATGCCGTCCACAGCCGTAACCTTTCGTCCATCCTTGAAGGTGCGGGAGCTTGAGATGAAAAAGGGCCTCCAGCAACAGAAGGCCTGGCTCGGACAGTCGGGGGTTAGAGGCTGAGGGTTCTCGGGTTCGTGTATGCAGGGGAGTTTAGGATCTAGGTTTTGGCGCTTCAGGTTTCGAGGGTCTGGCGGCCTGGCGCTTAGAGTTGCCTTTTTTGGCTTGTTTTTTTTTGGGCTCTGGGCGGGGTGCTAGCTGGTAAGCCCGCCGTAAGCAAGCAGCATGACTGCCAACGGGTCCAGATGAGCAGGCACTGGGGCGTATTTAGTGTTTAGGGTTTAGGCTCTGTTGGAAAATCCATAGTCAAGAACTGTCGAGGGAAAAGTGGGCCAAATCACAGTACTACAGAGACTTCGAATGAACACGGGATGTGAACAATAATGATATACAAAGCAATCCGGCGAGATGTCATCTTCGGCCCCGTCTCGAAATAGAAAGCATCAGCCCATTGTTCCCAGGAGGATAAAGACAGCTGGGTGCCCGGTTGATGGCCTGGCAGTTGCATGAAGCTTGACCAGTGTCGCAGAAAGTTGGAGTGAAGAGGGCACGGGGTCCCCAATGCTCTGAAATTTGCTGGTTGGATGTTTCTGCCCTGAACTATGTGTGGAATCAGCGCTGAGGCCTGTGTGAGGTTTCAGAATCCATTGTGCATCATGTTGAAGCTTTATCAGTCGTGCAAGGCGGGTTTGATGGGCCGGGCGCAAATAGTTGGGTTCTTCTGCATGGTCATTGTGCATCTGACCCAAACCGAAACGCTGCAAACCATTGGTCAAAAACCGCAGATTTATTCGTCCCGAAGCCTTCAAACTCAAACTGCTATTAACATAGCAGGGAGGAGCGCCCCGTAAACTTTGCCCTCAAAACCCAAAACTAAATTTTGCATCCTTCAAAATGAACCCTGAACCCTAAACGGGATGCCCGGCGCTGCTAAGACTAGTTTAGAAGACTCAGCAATTACTAATATTGTTCCTCATGCCTCCTTATTCTCAGGTATAGTCGATTTTGCACCAACACCTTATCCAAACCCTGAACAAAACCCCATGCCCCAAACCCTAAACCCTAAACCCTAAGCCCTATAAACCTTAAACCCCTGAGCCCCTAAACCCGAAGCCCTAAAGCACTGAACCAGAAACCCTGCGCGCTAAACCTTGCCTCAGGTACTGTGATGGGGGATACTTCCCCAAATCATAATAGTAATTCCTAATATAGAAACCCTACATTCTGCTATATATATATATATATGTATATATATATATATATAGATATCTTTATATATACTTTGGACCCTTTGGGTTCTGAGGTGAGGAGAAGTTCAAGTATCGCCCTGGCACCTACGTCCCGGAGGATCAGAAGACCAAGCAGGAGCCGCGTTTAGAGGGCAGAGGGTTTGGGGTTTCGGGTTTGGATTCAGGTTTTTCTGGTCTGGGGTTGTTTACAGTTTACTGTTTAGGGTTGACGGTTTTTAAGGTTTAGGGTTTAATTGGTTACTGCATGTAAGAGCTTGAAGCTTCAGGTTTGAGGGTTTTACAGAGTTGAGGGAGTGAGATTTTCGGGTATGGGCTTACTGACTTTGAGCTTCTATGACTGTATGATTCAACAAGGTTTACGGTTGCTTAGCCGACTGAATTCTGCGCTCCATCTCTCATCCCAAAGTCACTGGGTTCAACAACATGGCACATTCTCTCAGCCAAGCAGGGCTCTAAATACAGGTTGAGGGCATTAGGACTTGGCATATGCTTTCGCATTTAGGAGACAGCTCAGGGAAATGCTTTTGCCTCGAGGGCTATGCGATTCCGTTTGACAATTTTCCCACGTCTGCCCCAATAAGTGTCTTTGAGTCCTTGTCGTTTGCCTTGTGCGGTGCGCCATAGAGCCATACATGTAGAAGTGCAGACGTATGCCCTGGTTGTCGCGATATAGGATACCCCAAGTCCTACTCTAACGACCAAGCTATTGCTCACTACCCATAAGCCTAAACCCTTAACCCTAAAGTGAACCAGAACCCATACCCATAACCTTAAACTCTAAACCCTGCCTGAACCCTACGGTACTGTTCAGGTCCTAAGTTTCTATATGTGTCACGAAGGAAGACAACCCAATCATTTTCTTCGCTCCGCTTGCCTTCTGGAGTTTACTGCTGACTGCCCGGGTTCCAAGAGGGGTTCATTTGGGTTTGGTACAGGGTCTAGGGTTCAGAGGTTTAGCTTTTAGGGCTTTTGCGGGAAAAGGTTGACGGTTTCAGGTAGATCATAGGCACGTGTTGCATCTTGCACAATCGCAAACTAGTCAGTGAGTTCTGATGGAGCATCGCATCAAAGGTCACAGGAGTAAACATAGTAATAAATGACAGTGGCAGTAGCATGCAGCGCAGTTTCAAATCCCATTCACCTGCGTCGCAATCAAGATGGCAATGCCCACCAGCAGTGGCGCTAGAATTGGCACGAGTGTTGGCACTAGCGTGGGCACTAGCAGCACCAGCCGTAGCAATAGTTGCAGTCATAGCAATCGCCAATACCAGCAGAAATATCAGCGCCGCTTGACAGGAGTTGGGGACCAACATGTTGGGGAAGGGTGTTGGGCAGCATGAAAGTCCCCGGCCCGAGTCGAGAGTCCTGCAGTTCCTTGCATTGCAACCGGCCTAAACCTAAACCATGAGGCCCATATAGAAGGCCCAGAGGTTAAATCACCAACACTATTCACTATTCCCTAAACCCTAAACCCTAAACCTTGACAGTTCCTGTGGAAGCATCGTAGAGTGCGCTCCGACACCCGACTCTTCGCATGATTGTGGGGGAGGGGGCGGGCGATACACCAAACCCCAAATCAAAGCCCTAACGGTTTAGGGTTTAGCGTTTAGGGTTTAGGGCTAACTATATGAATCCCGAAGCCCAAGTCCACACTTACCTGAAACTTCTACATGCTAAACCCTAAACTCTCAAACACACCCCTGTACCCCAAGGCATTCTGGGGTTTGAAACAGGGGGCCTGCCAGGGACTGTTCGTGTATGCGAACTTGGTGAACAGCCCGAAAGCCAACTTCAGCCGCCTGGCTTTGACTGTTTCGGTTTCAGGGACTAGACGGTTTAGGGTTTAGGTTTCAGGGACTAGACGGTTTAGGGTTTAGGGTTAGGTTTCAGGGACTAGAAACTAGGGTTTAGTTGGGCTCAAAGCACTCCCCACACCTTACTCCCTAAACCCTAAACCCCAAAGCCTAAACCCCAAATTTGGTGTGTCGCCACGGTGAACTCTGAACCCAAGCCGTGCATGTTCAACCCCAGGCAGAAACCCTTAAATCCTGAAGCCTACATTGTAAGCGTGAACCCCCAAACCCTAAACTTGAACTGCTCGACCAGCTTAGGCTGAAATCACGGCACGCTGTAACTACAAAGACGTGCCGTCCGATGCAGCCTGCATCCGAAGCAACGAAGCCAAGCACATCTTACTGCAGCCCCTGCATGTCCCGAAAGCCTTAAACCCAAAACCCTAAACCCCGAAAGCCTTCAACCCTGAGCCCTCAACCCAAACTCCCAAAGCCCTACCCGAGACCCCCTAAATCATCAAGCCCGAAACGCTTACCCTCAGCATCTAGGATTCTAAACCCTAAGCCCAGAGAAGCTAAGCCCCTGCAGGCCTGCTCCCGCCAGAGCTGAGGGGCTCGCCGCCACCCTCCTAAGCGCGCAGATGGGGGGCTATGATGGCTGAAAAAAGGGGTCTCCTAGATGATGCTGGTATCGGCTTGGGGTTAGAGGTCACAAGGCTCCCCAAGTCGTAGTAGTATAGGGTTGGGGCTGAGGACTCGTACGTAGTTGCGGAGGATTCAGACAGAGTTTAGTACTGCAAAACTCTGAACCCTAGGCCACCTCAGGTCCCTTCTGGCTTGAAGGTTAAAGTACTTGAAGGATCATGGGAGTTAGTAACTGGGGTTATAATTAGGGTAACTATACTTATAACCCCCACTCAAGGTGCTATAACCTTACCTGCTAAGTCCCATGATCCTCCAAGTATGCTTGAGTCCGTCGAGTTGAGGATCCTGGGTTTCTGTTACATGCAGAAAAGAAAACCTGTGCTCCCTCCCAGGCACCGGCACTTGAAATACAGCCACACCTCTACCTACTACGAAGCAGGGGTTGCGACTTTGCAAGCCGAAGAATTTCCTCCCAACAAACCAGAACTGTTTGCAACTCCGTTGTGGCCGACTAAGCCGCAAAACCCGAAACTCTAGATGGTTGCAAGGTTCAGCCGTAGTCTTTCGGGTAGTCCAAGCCTCTCCTGCTGCACTTGGCCGTGTCTTACGTTCTCGGTCGGAAGCCGATGTTCCCCACCGCAGATGATTGCTGCTGAGGATGGCAAGATCCTCAAACCCTTGACCCCTTCTGGCTCGGATGCTACGGGCGGAAGAATGCCTGATAACAAAAATGCCCAAAACCCTCAGCGGTACACCCTAACTTCAGACCGCACCGTACTCAAGACATTGCCACATGCTTTACGACATCGGGCAGACACAGCAAAGAAATCCGGTTTTTTACAACATCCAAGATGATAGGCTTGCTACAAACGCCAAAACGAAGCTTAGAGAGAATGACACCGCTTACCACACGATGTGTGGAGGCATGCCTGGTTTAAGGCTGGGTTTGGGGTTGGTGTTCGCGGGCATGGGGCCCGGAAAGCACGGAATCAAGACAAAACAGCTGTAGGGCTGCGGCCCATAGGCAGCCTTCTCTGTTGTGGTCCAGCTCATATCCTTGCCCGGGTGTGACGGTGCCTTCTCGTTCATGGACAGGAGACTCCCGAACTGGCTCAATATAGGGGCCTAAATAGATACCAATACTACTTTGGGGGGTGCCTTATTCTAAATATAGTATTATGGGCCCCAAAACCTTGTTCTAATTATACTACTAGAACGTCAGGGTATCGAAACAGCCGCACCGAAGCCCCAAACCACCAACGCAGCCCATCGACTCCCGCGGCCAGTGAGACTCTGATAAACGCTACCGTTCATACTGAAACTCTTACACTACAGGGGCTTTAATACTTACCTATACTATTTTGGGTGCTCCATATTATATTATTTAGAGTATCACGAGCCCCAAACCTCCATTCTGATGATTAAGGCCCTTATACTAACTGCTATAGGATGTGCATGAACGTGCTGTAGTCCAGATACTCGGCATTAACCTTGATGATCTCCATGATGCTGTGGCTGCGACAAGCAGACTAGCAGCCAGCCATTCACTTCTGGTCACTTATAGCAGTGCGAGAGGTACCGTGCACCAGGGCCGTTTTCGTCCGGACCAGTTTTCTGCGTTGACAAGCGATGCAAAAAGACAAGCCGACATTCGTGAACTATGCGCGAAAAAAACCTGTGTAGAGAGCTCAACCCCGGCTAACGGTTAACTGAGCATATTCCCTCAGACATATATATCCATGCCCTTGGGCCGTTGTAGGTATATCCGTGAATAACTCAAGCGTAATGGAATTCCTGGGTGCCTGCTGCTTCTAAATGCCTTGCATCCATATCGCTCTGTGTGTGTGGGTGTGGGTGCATTTTGGACCTTGAAACTCAGCGCACCAGAGCGGGAACTGCTAAGTGAGGTCCCAAAACCTTTAAACCTCTAAACCCTAAACCCTACACCCCAAAACCCTAAACCCTAAACGCCAAAACCTTCAACCCTCAACACTATACCCAAAACCCTAAACCCTAAACCCCAAAACCCTAAACCCTCAACACCCCTTGGGGGTCCATGGGATTCCGAGGCTCTACCCTCGACGACAGGCGGAAAGACCGGACAGCAGTCTGCAAAACAAGGCAGTGCGTGCTCCAGCGACTCCTGTGTTTCTGTGTCAGACGGGAGTTTCCGAAACTTACGGGTATATTATTTGGGGTCCTAGGGTTCCTTTAAATTAGTCTATAGGGGATCTATAAGATCAAGCAAGTTGACCGTTGTCAAAAAGCTTCGCATCGGGATCCTTGACTTCATACCCATAGACTCTTTTTGGGATTACCTTATATATATATATATAGGATCCTGAATACAAACCACAATAATCGAAAAGGAACTATAATGGAGATGGAGATTATCGGTACTTCACATTTCGCGTAAAGGGCCGGGTGCTCTGAACGAACATATCACTCAGAGCCTCTTGGCATGCGGCCCCGCAGTTGTATCCCAGCCTTCCTTTTAGGGTTTAAGCGTTTAGGGCTTAGGATTTAGGTACGGTTCAGGTTTCGTGGTTGGGGATTTGCAGATTGCACTGCGCTGTTAAGAACCTGGGGATCGCACGCAGCCGTTTCTCAGTTAAACTTTAGTTAGCTTCCCGACATCGGGGGTGGAAGAGCAGCCATGCGGCGTGTTGCCGCAGCTTCCTGGCCGAAACAGAGTAGAGGAGCGTCTTTTACGCTCTAGGGTTAGGGTTTGGGTGCCAGGGTTGAGGGTTTAGGATTTAGGTTTCAGGTCTTAGGCTTTGATGCAAGATGCTGAGGTATGATGTCCTTTTCGATGCTGTGCTGGAGGCTATCCTCCATAATGATAACGGAAGACTAACACGTTGGTCTTTCGTTGCATGGCGTTTGCTGCTTGCTGGCAGTGGTTCTTCACGACCTTTTCTCTTTGACATTTCTATGTCTTCGCAAAGACTGGACCATAAACAATAATGCTGCGGTTCCATGAACCAACCTCATTGCAGCATGTCGTTAGAAGCTTTTCACATTGGTCGTATGCTGTTGGTTCTGTTAGAATTCTGTACTGCGCATGCTGCACTTCCATTCTATAGCAACATGCTGTTTTGAACTCGTGTCTGCTTGTCCTCATGCCGTATTCCTAACATATGTTGCTAAACTCTCAGATGCCCCGGCGCTCTGTGCTGCCCTATGTCCTGTTGGGTTGTGTTCGACCATTTTCTTGATTTTCTTTGCATAGTGCTATGTCGTGCTCTGCTGTAACATTGCGATTTAGTATGGCCGATGTTGCGCAATTTTGCTTTGTTGTGTTGTGTTCTTTCTGTTGTGCTTCAACATGCTCATTGAAAGCATATTATAGAACCCTATGCCGTCCTTAATGACTGTCTAAAAACTGTATATACTTATGTTCAGAGATGACATACCACGTTTGTTCGTGCCGTGGCCTGACACCATGAAGAGCGTCTACCATGTTGCACCACCCTGCTTAAGTATAACATTGCCATGCAGCTTCATCCGCTATTGTTGCTTTCACCTGCGACGACGCCCTATTTTGTACCTGTGCCGTATACTCTATATGGTGTGACATTTCATGCAGCATGCTGCCCTGCATCGAAAACGCTCCACGACTCGCAAGCACCTAAACCGAGCAACAGCCAGACGAAGTACGATCGTGAGACCGGCTGGCCGTAGTAAGAAGTAGAAACAAAAACATAAAGAGACCAGATGGATAGTAGAAGCGCTACAGAATGAGCAATCGCAGCAATGTAGGGGTCGGAGAAATGCGTACATAATAGTGCTACGATTCCCGTACGATTCCCCATCAAATTTTGCTGTGATATGCACCAACATGTTTTTAAATAAACCCTAAACCCTAAACCCTAGTGCTTTAAGTTCTAAATCCCGCAGCCCTGGCCTTAAAGATTATTCTGCAACTGACCCAGATCCTGGCCATCAGCCACGTGTGTGCGTCCGGTGAACAGGCATCCCCCTGGGTTTACCTATAGTCTCCAATGCAGTTGTTTTCTGGGGATACCGGGTTACCGTTCAGGATCCGAAATATAGCATTGGCTATACCAAGAAAGGGAACTACAATGGATACTATAACAAGCGGGGCTTAGGCTCACTGGCGATACTTCCGGGCTTGTGGGTTGCGTGTTGCAGGAGCTGGTTTTGTGGGGATGTCTGGCATCGGGTCAGAGAGGAAAGCCTACAGACCCTAAACCCCAAGCTTTAATAAACCTACCCCCCCACAACCCCACCCCTCCCCCTCCACGACAGCAAAATGCAAACCGTGGCTTTGGGATCGGGCCGAGGGTGTGGGCTTCAGGGCTTAAATGGGGTTCGGGGTTGGGTGCCAAGACAGGTCGCTACTACAGGGGACTAAATAGTTACCAATACTATTTTGGGGTTCGTTGCTTGAACTATTGCATACTACCAATATTTTGTGGTGCCTTATTAGAGTTGCAGTATACTATAACCCCAAAACCCTATTCTATTTATTGAAGGACCCTACGTTGCCTGATTGTGGGCCTTGTCATGGTTCGAGCTTGGAAGTCCCCTTGACGTCGAGCGGAGGATGGGGGGGGGGAGGGGTGAGGGGTGAATCCCTAAACCCTAAACCCTGAACCCTTAACCCCTGAAATTTTAAAATCTCCAAACCCTAAACCCTGAACCCTTAACCCCTAAATCTTTAAACCTCCAAACCCTAAACCCTATGCCCTGAACCCTTAACCCCTAAATCGCCCTAAATCTTTAAAGCTCCAAATTGCTAAAGCCGAAGCCCTGAACACTTAACCCCTAAGTCTTTAAAGCTCCAAACCCTAGGCCCTGAACGCCTAACCCCTAAATTCTCAATCCTCCAAACCCTAAAGCCTAAGCCCTGAACCCGAAGCCCTAAACCCTAAACCTTAAACTCCTAAACCCTAAACCCTATAACCCCTAAACCCTAAACTCTATAACCCCTAAACCCCTAAACCCCTAAACCCTATAACCCCTAAACCCCTAAACCCCTAAACTCTCAACAGGATGGGACCACCTTTGCCACTTCGGCACCGCCCACAACTTCGACTCCCAGGCTCCGGCGCCTCGGAAGCATGTTTTTCAACGTGAAAAAAACATGCGACAGATTGGGTCCGAGGTTTAGGCGTCTGAAAACTGCTATTTGGGGTTTAGGGTTTAGGGGTTTAGGGTTAGGGGTTTAGGGTTTGGGGTTTAGGGTTTAGGGTGGAGGGGTTTAGGGGTTAGGGATTAGGGTTCAGGGTTTAGGGTTTGGAGCCCAGGTTTGCGGGTCTACGGCTATTCGGCGACTATTGTCACACCGGTGTTTTGCCGCTGCCATGACGACGATAACTTCTACTACTACTACTACTACCACCACGACGACGACGACGACGACTACTACTACTACTACTACTACTACTACTACTACTGCTTCTTCTACTGCAACTATTACTGCTACCCTAATACCTTTTTTTCCGCTTCTTTTCCCGGCTGCCTCCTGTCCTAGGCCCACGAAGGTGGACGATGCAGAAAGGACGGGGCACCTATGGAGACGCACTTGGGCTTTTTCTTGCGTTCTGCAGTGCTACTGTTGATGATATTAATCCTGCGATACCCATCATAAGGAATAGACCATAATTCCCATAGTCTAGGGGTCATTAAGTTAATGCAGGATTTATATCATCAACCGTATGGAGACGCACTTGGGCTTTTTCTTGTGTTCTGCAGTCCTAGTCTAGATCGCGCAACAAGATACAACAGCTACCGCATAGTGGGATGTTGTACCGTGGGAGTCGACCTGCTACACAAGAAATTCGGCTCGCTTTTCGGTTGCAAGGACTTGCGAGGACGAGTTTCAAGCTTTCGTCCGAAAGTTCGACAAGCACTACGACTCTCCGGAAGAGGAGGACAGCGAGTTAGGAGTTTGGAGACATAGCGTGCGGAATTTCTACTGTTTTTTTGCCAGTTTGCAAGCATTGTCTCGCAATTGTTCAGCACGATGTTGTTGGGCATGTGCGGTAGGGTTTAATCATGCAGCACCGCAACATTATGGTGGCGCTGCAGGAGAGAAGGATGCACATCTTTTGCGACCGCTTGGCGTGGATCAAGAAGACAAACAGACAGCTGGCAGCATTCAAGCGGCTACCAGGTAACAGCATCAGTCTGTGGCTGAAGTGCCAGATTCAAGCACCCCGATAACCTTAAACCCCTAAACCCTAAAGCGCCCTAGACCATAACACACTAAAGCCCTAAAGCCCTAAACCCTAAAGCCTTGAACAACCCAAAAACACCCCAAACCCTAAAACCCTGGACCCTAAAACCTAAAGCTCTGAAGCCCTGAACCCCCAAAACACTAAACCCAAAAAACCCAAACCCTAAAAACCTAAAGCCCCAAGCCTTGAACCCCAGAACACCCGAGGCGAGAACCACAAGTACACTGTGGGCATCACGCGCTTCGCAGACCTGAGTCCGGAGGAGTTTCGGTCTGCTTATGGCACCTGGGCTTTCGGGTTAAAGTTTTGGGTTTTGGGTTTAGGGTTTAGGGTTAAAGTTTAGGGTTTAGGCTTTAGGGTAAGGGATAATGGTAATCATCATAAACCTTATCAGTGTTCTTAGGTTCGAGTGTTAGGGGTCCAGGGTTTTGGGCTTCAGGTTTGAGCGTTTCTGGCATGTGGCTTCGGAGTTCAGAGTTTAGTGTTCGGGAAGTTGGGGCTAAGAGCTTTGATTGCGGACCGGGATGTACATGTAGGGTTTGTGCTAACTATTGATCACTTACACGGATGTTTCCTTGGCTTCCAGTTCTCAAGTCTCGTACGGCTTCACGATCTGAGGGTTTCGGCTTGGGGGGGAGTTTAGATCCTCAGGGTTTTGAATTGTTGCGGCGCGTGTGTAGGGTTCCGGTTGAGGGTGTAAGTTGGGTACTCCCTCTCGGTAGCAGTTGGATAATATTCATAATATAGATATATTAGGCCGTTAATAGTAGCCCTATTATGGACTGTTATTGTCTGTGGGGCAGTACCCAAGGTGTCGGGTTCAGTTTGTGGTTGGGGCATTCTGAGTTTAGCTGGACTTGGACTACAAGTTGTCGCTGCTTCGGGGTGAAAGGCGGTTGCGAAGGTCGCTGCAACCGTCCGCGTCACCTTCGAGGGCAGAGGCTATCGTACCCAGAGGCTCCATATATATATATATAATATATATATATATATATATATATATATATATATATTGTACCATTATGGAGTTAGGCCCTAAAAGACCATCCTTATCAGGGTTTTAGGGGCCAATTCCACAATGGTACTATATCTGGAGCCTCTAGGGTAGCTTTGCAGGTGCCGAGCCTTCATGTCAATATTTACAAAGCGTTTAGAATCAGGCTTCCAGTGAAGCCCTGACAGGGAAGTATGCTGAATTGTCGGATCCTAACCATATTCTACTCAAAACGCAAGAAGAATCAAATTCTGCTTTGCATGAGTGCTCTTGTAGTTGTGTCGCCTAGGTATGCCGGCCGAGTACAAGAATGCCAGCATTTCTGAAATTTGGGGAGGCCAGTAAAGCATGTCGGAAGCGTGACAGGGTTTCGGATTCAAGGGCTGAAGGGCCTGTATGGAGGTTTAGAGTTTAGAGTTGTTGATCGTTTAGTGGTTTAGGGATGTAGGGTTTAAGGGTTTAGGGTTGAAGGGTTCAGGGTTTACAAGGGTTTAGGTTTCAGGGTTTAGGGAAGCATGACTGTTACCACCAGAGCTTAACGCCGCAAGAGTCGATGCCCTCCCGGCCCTAGGGTTTAGGGTTTAAGGGTTTTGGGTTTCGGGGTTTGGGGTTTCGGGGTTTAGGAGGCACATTGCAGAGCCAACGAAGGAATTTATTCACATAGAGCTGCAATATCCTAGAATCCTGAACCCTCCATTTTACACGAGGGCGTAGGCCCTGTAATTAGGTCTGAAGTTCAGGTGGTTGCCTGTCGTATCGTCACAGAGGGTGGGTAAAACCACTTTCGGCTTCACCGAACTCTGTCGTTGGCTTTACGCAAGACTGTTTGGTTCTTAGTAGGGAAAAGGGGAATGGGTTACGGGGAAGGCTCTTGGGGATTATATAGGGACTACTATAAGGATCCATTCCCTCATTCCCTAACCCCTAAACCCTATAGATCCCCTGAAAGGATCCCTTAAAGAGGCCCGAAATCCTCAAAGGGGATCCATTCCTCCATTCCCCACTAAGCAACAGACAGATGTGCTGCCACTCCCCACGCCCCATGTGAGGCGGTGCCATGTGCATAGACTATCCGCTGCGGCGTGGGAAGCTGCTCTAAATCCTCCACCTTCAACCTCATGTCCTAAACCTCGAACCCAAACTCTAAGCTCTAAGCCCTAAGCCTTGTATCCCAAATCGAAACCCTTAGCCTAAAGCCTAAACTCCCAAACCCTAAACCCTTGATGCTGTAACGCCTAAACCCCTCCACCCGCAAACCCCTCAACCCTAAAACCCACAAGACCTGAACCCTAAAACCCTCAACCCTTAAACCCTAAACCCTGAAACCCTAACCCCTGAACCCCTAAACCCCTAAACCCCTAAACCCTCACACCCTCAAAGCCCTTGAAACCCTAAAACCCTAAACCCTGAACCTCAAAACCCTACACCCTAAAGTCCCGAAGCTGCTCCCTGGGGCCAGGCCTGGAGGAGGTCAAGGACCCCTCGCTGCTCCGGTCCACGGCAGCTCCGAGTTCGGTCGACTGGCGGAGACACGCAGATGCAGGGATGTTGAGGGCCTAGGGTTTAGGGGTTTAGGGTTTAGGGGCTTAGGGCTGAGGGGTTTAGGGTTTGGGGGTCTAGGGGTTTAGGGTTTAGGGGTGTAGGGTGTCGGGGTTTAGGGTTTGGGAGGTTAAGGGTGTAGGGGGTTAGGGTTTAGGGATGAGGGGGTCGGGTGTTCGGGTCTACCTGGGTGCTAGAAAACTGTACTTTTCAGGCTTCCTTATTATGATTCCTTATACAGGTCCTTAATAGGTGGGCTGTTTGGTGTTATGGTAGGGTTTCAGATTCAGGATTTATGCTTTGTGTCGTCGGCTTTGCTTCTGGCTCGACCCGTTTTTGTTTTTAGGGTGCAAGGTTTAGGGTCTACAGTGGTAGATTTACAGGCTGTATGGTTTTAAGGTCTGGTTGAGAACGAAATCTACTAGAGGCAAGCCTGGAAACTGTAAATGTAAATTCTTGAATTCACTACTTAAGTGGTGTTGCGTATCTGGGGTGACGAACATTTTCGGCATAGCCGGTTTTCAGCCCCTGAATAAGTGGATGTTGCAGGATGCTACGGTGATGTCAGGGTGTGGGGCCGTGTTTAGCGATTCCTGCTCGTGGAATAGACATGAGCTTGGGGTTCAGGTACTCGGGTGGTACGCGAGCTTCAGGCTTAGATGTTCAGCGCCAGCGGTTGAAAGCACACTACTAGACAACTGGCTGGGTCCTTGGACTCCGTTCTCCTGACATGCAGGGGTGAGGGTATTTGGGGGGCGGCAGCTTTCCTCCGGACCATGCATGCTTCATTGTCTGGTCGTACTTACCGTGCTAGCTAATGCCAAGGTTAGGGCAGTGGTTGAGGATTTCTCGCACGCCTACTCTTCTCCTTCTTTTCGTCGTGATCTAATCTATTGTAGAAGCCAGGGCCATTTGCGATGCTCTTCCTGAGGGTCTTTTTACACTCATTATACCAACTGTACTAGTATAACATGCCCCGCAAAGCCTCTGTCTAAGTATTTCGGTCCTTCGATTACCTTGCAGCCAAATCTGAGGAGAGGGTGCAGTGTCGGTGGCCCGGGCCGCAGCGTGGCTTGCTGTTTGCCTTTGAAAACCAGCTACTATATAGGGGCCCAGATGATCGTCAATGCGAGTTTTGGAGTTCCTTCACAGATTTACAGTCTGATAAAACATACCACAAAACACTAGCTAACAAGCCACACAGGGCCAGGAGGATGTACAAACACAGGTGAAAACATATGTGCGGAACTGTCACTCAGAGGCCCCTGAACCCCTTGAAGATCGTTTCACCGCACTTAACAATGCGACTGCATGGCATACCGTGTACCCTTCAAGACCAAACCCTAAACCCTAAACTTTAAACCCTAAACCCTTAACCCTAAACCCCTAATGTTAGAGAAGCTGCTCTTCGCGCGACTCAGGATTTGGCCCCCCACCATGTTCCCAGCAAGCAGCTCCCGAACCCTTACCTTTGGTTAGTAGGGAATGGAAGAATGGTAGTAATAGTAGTTATAGTTGTACCACATTCCTCCATTCCCTACTAACCAAAGGTAAGTGAACAGATCATATTTGCTGCTGTTCCTGCTGCTTCTCAATACTCCTAGAGCTGGTACTATAGGCCCCGAAACATTTACCAATACTAGTAAGGGGGTTCATTATTGTAATTATAATGATATAGTATAGTGGGCCCCAAAACCCTACTCTAATTATCAAGGCCCCTATAGTATTAGATACTTGGACAGCGCTGTAGCAGCAGGAGTTGCAGCAGCAGCAGCAGCAGCAGCAGCAGCAGCAGCAGCAGCAGCAGCAGCAAGGACAGCAATAAATCCCAGAGGTCAGAGTCACAGTAGTGGTCGGCAGCAGCCTTGGCAATATTCGTAGTAGTGCCCGTTTACTGAACAGTCATAGTCAGAATCATAACAGGGCAGTATACAGGAGAAGCACACTTTGCATACTACGCAGGTCCAGAATCAGGGGCACTGCGGCGCGTGTTGGACCTTTGCCACCACGGGTGCGCTGGAAGGTCCCTGTGCGTGGGACTGCGGCATATCTTTGCTCTAGGGGCAAAGTCCCAAAGAGGGCTGAACAGAGAAGGTCAGGCTGATTGTGATGCAAGCTCCATCGCATGAATTAATTAGCTTGTTTGGGGCATCTGGAGTTTCAGCCACCCTATGAACCCTAAACCCAGAGTATTCGGGGATGTCTGCTTCGTCGTACATCTGGTCAGGTGCCTGGAAGGTGTTCGGCGGATCGCTGTACACCTTGTCGTCGCAGCAGTTGCTGGACTGCCGGGCGGGCACAGCAGTAATATTATTGTTACTATTACATATCATTCTAGAAATATTGATATTATGCTGTTAACTATGACTGTTTTGTTATTTTTCTGAAGATCATTACTACTACAAGTATTTGGTCCTCCAACTATCATAATTGCTATTGTCACTTATGCGTGTATGTTGTTGTTGTTGTTGTTGTTGTTGTTGTTGTTGTAGCCGCTATGGATCACAGCAGGCTGTGTAGCTTTGCTAACAAGGCTCTGGGTACCAACGCTAGAGGCTCGCAACGTCCCCCTTCTGCGAAGCTTAAGGGACCGTCCTCTTACTGAGCCATAGCCATCCCTGGAGCCACGTGTCGCTGTGATCTACCGGGTCCCAATTCCCGGGCCTCTGTCTGCAGTTACACAACATTGGCAAGAGGTAAGCGGTAGGGTTATCACCTTTCCGCGGGGTGAAAGGAGTCGGATCGAGTTTTCTCTTTCCGGCGAAACTAGCGGAAGGCGCGTCGACTGTGCCTCAGTGCTTTTCTCCTGCCGATGCTTTTACATTTACAAAAGGACCTGCCGCACCAAGCCATTCAAGGGGCGGCCCCAGTCATGGGTTGGCCATCTTCTGCACCTGGGTATCCTGAAGGAAGCTTTCGAGTTGAGGCCTCGTTCCGCTCCTCTCTTCGATTTTCCAGCTACACGACAAGACACCCAGGTACAGCTCAAGGTCTCTCCTGCGCAGTTTTGCTGGCGCTCTGGTTTTGCGCTTTAACTGGTACACCTCCGCAAGAAGGACACGGATCGTCTGGTATTCTCATGCAGTCTTCTTCGAGCACTAGTTTTTCCTTCAACGGCACAGTGGACTGCCACCAGCTGCTACGAAGCCAGTGCGATCGAGAGTTCTTCGTCACGGTTGAGTGTTTTCTGCGCTTCATTTCTGTTCAGCCGCCAGCGCCTGGGAGCAAGTCAGACTCAGGACAGGCTAGGCGCAACGTGGTGACTCACAACGCGTCAGCATCCTCCCAATGCTGGCCCCGACGGGCATTCCAGGGACTCCTCTTGCTATGGGGTGCCCTTGAGGGCCTCGAGGGGCTATCCTCTCTGGAGGGGGAGGCCTCTCGGGGGCCGCCGGGCCGGACTTGTCTACAAGACAAGGCGCAGATTGGGACACTGGGGACTCAGGTTCAGCAGAGTTGGCCAACGTCTTCAGTTCCAGCACGGTGTCTACCTGGTACGGCTCCACGTCACATCTGGGTACAGTCGTTAAGCGGACGCGCTTGCTGTGCTCTGGGTGTCGGGCTACGGCTACGGCCCTCCCAGGTGTGTTCGTTACTGTCCTGTTACCGACGGGGTCAGGCAGTGCTAGGAGTGACGGCCCACGTGTTTTTGCTTTACGACGAATTATCCTTACGGCCCATCGCTGGTAGTCGGGAGTTACCTAGTGTGGGACGCCACTAGACGGGAACTCTGGGAGACGGCTCTTCTGAGTACGACCCACCGGCTGCCAGTTCGTGAGTATTGGACGCAATGACCCACACTGAGGGTGACGGAGGCTACATGACGACGACTTTGTGAGTCGGGCTGTCACGTTAGGAGTTTCGGGCATCGCTCGCGCAAAAACGGGCAACGCCTTTGTAACTGAAATCAACTTCTTGTGGCCTATCCCCTAAAGGCTGGTGCCCAAGAGCTGTTGCTGCTGTGTACAGTCTGCAGCGCTGCTCTTCTTGACTTAGGCCTTTTTTCATTTAACGTTTGTTGCATCGGCTCCTCTTTTTCCTTCACTGAGGATCCTATAGGGGTTGCGCGGTCTTCTCTGTTGGTTTTGTTAGGTCAGTTCGTTTTGGCTTGCTTTACGCGAGGCCTCGGGGCCTGACTTCGGTCGTAGTTCTCAGAAACGGATGAAGGAGGTACCTGCGATTCTCGCATGGGCAGTCCCCTCGCGCAAAGCGCCAGTCTGTTTCTTTTTCTGTACAAGGCCGCCGGGCGAAGACCGCGTAACCTCTATAAGAATGTCGGCAGGTCAGATCCTAAGGGAGTGGTGCTAGCTTATGGCTAACCCGGTGGCGCTGGCTCACGGCACACTCGGGGATGGCACGCTTCCGAAGTTTCTGCTCGCCCGCAATGAGCAGAGCCCGCTCGCTCAGCGTCCAATAAAAAATTGTTGTTGTTGTTGTTGTTGTTGTTGTTGTTGTTGTTGTTGTTGTTGTTGTTGTTGTTGTTGTTGTTGTTGTTGTTGTTGTTGCCGCTGTTGGTGTTGTTGTTGGTGTTGGTGTTGTTGTTGATGCTGGTGTTAGTGTTGGTGTTGGTGTTGGTGTTGGTGGCGGTGTTGTTGGTGCTGCTGTCGCTGTCGCTGTCGCTGTCGCTGTCGCTGTCGCTGTCGCTGTCGCTGTTGTTGTTGTTGTTGTTGTTGTTGTTGTTGTTGTTGTTGTTGTTGTTGTTGTTGTTGTTCTTGTTATTGTTCTTGTTCTTGTTCTTGTTCTTGTTCTTGTTGTTGTTGTTGGTGGTGGTGGTGGTGGTGGCGGTGTTGTTGGTGTAATTCTCATGTTTCATTTCATTACTATTATTCATTATCGTTGTTATGATTGCGATTCTTATATACTACTCATGTATTTGTGAATTTTATGTGTCAAGGTGTTATTATCGCTATTATGTATTATGGTGTTATTATTGTTATTGCTCTCAATTGTATTATTCTTCTTTTCCCTACCCTACTGCTACTACTCCCACTACTACCACCACTACTATTACTACTACTTCTACTACTGTATTTGGTTACCGGGTTTATTCCGTACAAGTAGGTCTTAGTAACTAGTAGTATTCTGAAAGTTGAGAGTCGCATCATCAGAGACAAAGGGGTTCCGGGCCTTCATGAGCATCCCAACAGGTGCAATATTTCATGCACATATAAACATGTGCAGGTATTGCTGGAGATTCAAAGTACAGCACGACTATAGGTATCCATACATAAAATGAATGCATGCATGCATACATACCCACGTAAAGGCCTAAGTATATACAAAGTTTCATACGTTCATGCATGAGCATGCATGCGTCTTACCCATACGTTGCACAGATATGCGCGGTTATGCGCGTGTGCGTGTGTGTCTGGGTGCCTGGTTCTTCGGTCTCAAGCGACCAAAGGCTCTTAAATATGAGCCCAGACCCAACGCCGAAAACAGACCGGAATCAAACGTGGCAGAGATCGAGCACTTGTTCATTCATACGGTATCGTTCAAAAACCCCCTCGATGCGGCCCTGCCGCTAAAAAGCCCAAAGCCTTCGAACTCCTGTAGGACTGTGCTGACGAAGCATACGGGAACATGGGATGCAAGGGCGGAAGCCCGATCAATGGGCCCGGGCCTTTGCTGTTGTTGTTGCAACCAATGAGCTCGGAGAGGTTTTTGCAAAGAAGTCGTAGTCGTCTTTGCCTTTGTCTTCGTGGTAGTTGCAGTTGTGGTCGTAGTCCTAGTAGTTCAGGATGTAGCACGAGCAGGAGTAGTTGTAGGAGTAGTAGGACTACGTGGTAGGAGCATCAGCCGCCGTCGTAATCGTCGTCGTAATCGCCGGCATCGCCGTTATCGTGGACTCGCTTGTCGACATCCTCGGCTTGCAACGTCGTTTGTGTTAGTAGTTGCAGAAGTAATTAGTAGTAGTAGTAGTAGTAGTAGTAGTAGTAGTAGTAGGTAGTAGGTAGTAGGTAGTAGGTAGTAGGTAGTAGGTAGTAGGTAGTAGGTAGTAGGTAGTAGGTAGTAGGTAGTAGGTAGTAGGTAGTAGGTAGTAGGTAGTAGGTAGTAGGTAGTAGGTAGTAGGTAGTAGGAGGTAGGTAGTAGTAGTAGTAGTAGTAGTAGTAGTAGTAGTGGTAGTGGTAGTGGTAGTGGTAGTAGTAGTAGTAGTAGTAGTAGTAGTAGTAGTAGTAGTAGTAGTATGCCGTTGCTGTTAAAACCCTATTCGAACTATTAAGGCCCCTCTCTTGGCAGTTGAAGGCCTGGGGCCCTAGGTATCAGAAGCGCTCAGCCGTGAGTGTTGACCGTCACGCTCCAGGTTTACATACATCAAGCAGAAAGGGCTCTGCAAGGCGCGAGACTACGGCTACAAGGCGGTCGTGTCCTCAACTTCTGGAGCAGCCGGGATCTTTCTTGGAAGAGCTTCGCTCCAATTTTTCTGAGCCACTGCTTAGCAGCTTAATTAAGCCTTCATCCGTAGCCACGGCCCGCAACCCCTAAACCCTGAACCCTAAACCCCTCAACCCCTAGACCCCTAAACCCCTAAACCCTAAACCCCTAAACCCCTAAACCCCGAACCCTGAACCCTGAAGCGAGGTGCAACAGGCATGCCAGGCCTCCAGCTGCACCAAGGCCGCATGACTTCTTAGTTAAATTTGGTATTAATTAGTCTATTATAGTATATTAACATGATAATATTTATTAGTATATTATAGTATATTAATTATTAAGTACATTATTATAGTGTTTTTTATTGTATAATATTGCATATTTAGTATCTCATAGTAGGTGGAGCTCTACTTTGAAACTGGCGGCATATCGCGGCATGCTCTCGCAGACGTGCAGCCTTTGGGTTAGCGTCAATCTTCAGGGGAGTTTCGGGTGGAGCCTGAATGCTCTCTCCCCCTTAAGCTCCCCTCAAGCCCCTCCCTTTAAAGCCTTCCTTTCCGCCCCCTCCTTTTTGCCTTCTTCGAAGCCCCCTTCTAGGCAGGTTTGGGTTTACGGTTTGAGGTTACCTAGGAGGGTTTGAGAGTTTGGGATTGAAGGCTAGGGGCTTTAACAATTGCTACACGTAATGCAATTGACGCTGCTGCTCGTGGTCTTCTATCTACAAACCCTACGGATCAAAATAGCCCAAAAGCCTTGTAAAGTTTGGTCTTTGGGCCCAAAAGCCTTAATATAAACCCTAAACCCGAAACCCTAAACCCTAAACCCATGAGTCCTTAGATCCCTAGGAAAAACGAGGAGTTTCGCGGGCTTGAGATGCCCTCAAGAAAGCTCCCGATTTGAAACTTTTCTAAGCCCCGAGCACTACTTGGAGGATCATGGGACTTAGTAAGCAAGGTTATAAGTACCTTAATTGGGGTTATAAGTATAGTTACCCTAATTAGAACCCTAGTTACTAAGTCCCATGGTCCTTTAAGTAGACCTTAAACCCCCCTTATAGAACCCCTATAGATCCCTTTGAAAAGGAGCCCTTTAGGGAACCCTAGCTACTAAGTCCCATGATCCTTTAAGTAAACCCTGAAAAGCCAAAGCCAGCCTTTCAGACTCGTCGTCGCGCTGCCACTTGGAAGGGCAGGGGACTTAGTAAGTAGGTTACAAGTAGGGTTATGATTGGGGGTAACTCCATTTAGGGTACTTATAACTCTACTTATAACCTACTTACTAAGTCCCCTGCCCCGCCAAGTAGACCCTAAACCCTAAACCCCATAGATCCCTCCAAGGAGCCCTATAGATCCCTTAAAGGGGCCCTTTAAGAATCCTTACTAAGTCCCCTGCCCCTCCAAGCAGGTGATCCCTCCTGGAGGCGTGCGTGGGCCATGGTCCGGGGCTTGTGCACTGGTGGGGCTTGCGGGGTACAGGGTACAGGGTTCAGGGTTTAGGGTTTAGGGTTTAGGGGTTCAGGGTCCAGGGTTTAGGGTTTAGGGTTTAGGGTTTAGGGGTTTAGGGGTTTAGGGTTTAGGGGTTTAGGGGCTTAGGGGTTTAGGGGTTTAGGGGTTTAGGGGGTTTAGGGGCTTAGGGTTTAGGGGTTTAGGGGTTTAGGGGGTTTAGGGGTTTAGGTTTTAGGGGTTTAGTGGTTTAGGGTTTAGGCGTTTAGGGGTTTAGGGTTTAGGGGTTTAGGGGTTTAGGGTTTAGGGGTTTAGGGTTTAGGGGTTAGGGTTTAGGGGTTTAGGGGTTTAGGGTTTAGGGGTTTAGGGTTTAGGGGTTAGGGTTTAGGGGTTCAGGGTTTTGGGGTCTAGGGGTTTGGGGGTTTAGGGGTTTAGGGTTTTGGGAGGTTCGGGAGGAGTTCTGGGCCTTGGCAGGAGCTTGCTGAAGTTAGGGCTGTGCAGTTTTGCATCGCAGGCTGTAGGTTTAGTAGGTTCTTTTGCACTTTCTGATTCGCAGGGTAGAACTTTGGTGGCTTCAGTGCTTTCGGGGATGTTTGTTTTTTTGTTTTGTTTCAAAGGTTGTTCAGCCATCACAGTCTGTGAGTTCGGGGCCTGACGAATTTCAGCTTAGTTTCACCGGGCTCCTTGCTACAATTAGACACAAAGGCCCCCCTAAAACCCTAGCATGAAACCCTAAACCCCAAAACCCTAAACCCTAAACCCTAAAACCCTAGCATGTTCCCGAAAGAGCTTCGGAGTAAGACACAAGAAAGTGAAAGGAGAGTCGAGGCTAAGGGGTGTACTTAGACCAGCCTATACCTAATTATTAGGCCCTTATATTTTAGAACCCCTATAGTAGCCATTATAGTAACCGCGTATAGACCCCTTAAAAGACCCCTATTGTCTTTTTGTGTGGTTACTTTTGGGAATCCTCAATGTCGAATTGGCATAGTATCGCTTTTCTCGTCTCTAGTCGCCACCCGGAGCCGGAACGCGGAAGCCGGAACCGCGACCCGGAACGGAACCGAACCGGAAGGAACGGGAACCCGGAGCCCACCCGAGACCCGAAACCGGCGCCCGGGAAGACAAGCGATATCCCCAAAGTTGGTTAAGCCAAACAAGGAGCTACTTTGGAGAACACTATATGGGAGGTTGTCAAAATTAGGGTCGTTTTTCGGTCCTTAATATAATACGGCACTTATAACTAAGGGTACACTAAAAGGGACCCTAATTTTGTCAACCACCCATATAGGTAAGTTTCAGTGTCCAGGTTTCTGAGTTTGGGGCAGTGCTTTGGTTCGCGCTACCTTTATAGGGGCCATGATTCTTTATCATCGTTGCGTAACATTTTACATGTTTATGGGTACTTAAACCCAATAAGGAATAAACATGTACATGTTTAATCCTATCCCAACCATGAACTAGGATTGGGGTTTCAGGGAGCTACTCTGCGTCGCCAGGGTTATAGTTTCGTGCACTTACCGCTGGGATCATGCAGGTGACACTATATGTGCGGAAAAGTGCAGTTTCCGTTGGCAGGGCTCCCTGAGGGATACATCCTGCATTACCCGAATGACGCTAGACTATGGGAATTCTGGTTTATTCAATATTCTGCTGGGTAATGCCGGAATTGTATCATCGACCTTACTTTACTGTTCCGGACGGAGAACTTTGTTATGGAGTCTAAGGGGTTAAAGGGGTTCTGGAGGGTGTTCAATAACAAACTGTTAAAGTACGACGAACTTCATCCTGCTGCAAACTGGGGTTTGCGGATTTAGGGGAACTAGATGCTAATTAGGGTTTAGGGTTTGGGGCACTGCTAATCTGAGCAGGCTGAGCGAGTATGGGAACATGAGTCTTAAAAGGCCCGAAGTTCGTAGCGCTTGGGGCTTTGTCCATCTGCTTGAAAGTGCTGCTCTCAACCGGCAGACGCTAGATTCAGAACCCCTTACCCTAAACCCCAAGTACACTCATAAGCCCGGAGTCAGGCCAGTGAAGCAAGGCGACGAGAATGCACTGATGCAGGTGCCGGCTTTTTTTGGTTTTGGTTGAAGGTCTTGGATCAAAACTCCCTGTGGAGCAATCATGAGAAGCAAGAATAGGGATCCAAAAAGCACAGAAGCAGGAAAAGGATAGAGCTATCCTCAGATATCCCATATAAACCCCCTTATAATGAAGCCCAATAAGGTAGGGATATCCCTGTAAAATGCTTATGGTTATGTCATTTTTTGGGTCCCATTGCCGCGGCTGTCAAGACACCCCCAGAATTAGTTAGGTCTTACCTCTTTGGGATTTGGGGCGGAAGGTTGTTGGCAAGTTATGCTTCAGACTGTTTGCATTAGGACATACATCTCCATACCATGTGTTTGCATAATGTATTTCATACATGCACCCATGTATTGCATTGCATTGCAGTGCGTTGCCTTACTTTACTTTACCTCATACATAACGTTGCAAGACCTTACACGACACATATATTTGTATACTGCGCGCATACATGCACAGAGATAAATCGAGGTCAGCGTAATCGTGTTTGCTTTGCCTTTTTTCAGCTCGCGCTTCCCTGTCCTGAGCTCTGCAGATAAAGGCTTCCCGGTATCATTCATTGTCATCCGGTCCCTAAGCCCTAAACCCCTAAACCCTAAACCCTAAACCCTTAAGCCCAAAACCTGAGAGCCAGATCCGATCCTGCAAGGCAGTGGCCCAACAGCCGGTAGCTGTCGGCATCGACGGGGATAGTATGGTGTTGGGCGCTCTGTCGGTTGATGGTTTTGTAACTATGTAGGTTGTTAGTTTTCTGTTTAAAGAGCCTATGCACTAAGGTTTCGGGGACGTCAGCAGAGATGTTTGTGCTGAAGCGTCTGACGTGTGTTCTCAACCCGGGTTTTGTTTGAGAGGGACTTATGCTAGTAGAACATAGCTCCGAGCATCATCTGTGCCTTCTTACATGTACCGAAACGCAGGTTCACATGGGCCTTCGTAGCTAGCAACCACCAGCATCCCGGTTCCATCTCGTAAGGTCTCCGTGGGGGGCAAGCCTCGCCACAGTTGCTATTACGATGCGCCAACTAGCGTGCATTGTCTTTTTTTGTGTACTGCCAAGATTCACTGGATGACGCTGATGAAGTCTTCTGGTTTTCTCGACTTGCCACGATGCTTCTTTTTCTGACATCGTCCTGGAATCATCCTTGATTCTTGATTTCCCTTATTGCAACCCTTGACGCTTCTGCCACCACTTTTGCATTGTCTGGGAGCCGTTTGGCCCTGAGCTGGAAGCCTCCAGTCTGTGACGCGATCACATTGCAAAAGAGTATGCGAGAGTAGCGGTGGCAGTGGTAGTGGAAGCAGTAGTGGTGGTACCAGTAGCAACATAGTGGAGTCGTCGTAGGAATAGTAGCAGCAAAAGTAGCAGTAGCAGAAGCGTGAGAAGCACCAGCAGTGGTCGTCGTGGTGGCTGTTTGAAGATGTCGAGACAAGAATCCACACAACCATCATACACAAGGCTTGAGCCTCACTCCGCCCGCAGTGCCACAAGAGCCTACCACCCTGAGCTTACAAACCTCACAGATAATACATAAGTTACATAAGTAGAATCCCAAACAACAGTTAAAAGTAGATGAGCAAATAAGTCCTATACAGTTGCACAAACAAATGGATGCATAAACATGTAAACCAAGGCACATAAACAACACATATACTCACATAAGTATCTATACATGTATCTGTCTATCTATCTGTCTATGTAATTATATATATATATATACATATATATATATATATATACACACACATGGATCCTTCCGCCATGTTGCTTCAAAGGCCTCGGTGTCTACTCTTGTTGCTCTGTGTTTCGCACATCTACCTGGCAGTTGGTGCCAATGAAACAGACGCCGGGCCGTAAGGGTTTCAAACATACAGCCTTCAGGGTTTTGGGGGTAAAAACTGGGCTTGGGGTTTAGGGGTTCAGGATGTGTTGAAGGCGTTCAGGGTTTTGGGGCTTGGAGGTTGAGGGAAAACGACGGTGCAGCCATGCTTTGGCCTGGGTTCTTTCATCGTGTACACCGCCCATTAACAGGGGTTCCTTTGGGTCATGACGAGTGCTTTGTAAACAGTTCCTTTGTGACTGTAGCGTGGTGTCGCATATCCCCAGCCCTCAAACGCTGACAAAGCAGCAGCTGCGGTGGCTATTCACGTTTTCACCAGTGTTGCCCGATGAAGGACACTTGCCACAAGTTACAGCTTCTGCAATGTACAAGACCATGGGTGCAGCCAGACATGGCCAGGCTTGTTGATCGAGATGGTGTAGTATACAGACCTGTGCCAGCATTCTATGTACGTTCTGACCTGGCCAAAGTGCGACAGGTTCGCTTGATTCGTTTCTCTCACCGACAGATGCCCGTGAACGTATACGCGCCTGATGAATACTTAGCATTGGGCTCTCACTTGCAAGTATGGTATGATGCGCCCCAACAGCTCACTGAAGATGTTTAGAGCCCTCGTTACCCCTAAACCCTAAACCCTAAAGCGTGGCAAGGCAACGTTGTGGCTAACGCCGCCACTCAGGTACAGACATCTCACCGGACGGCGAGCGAAGAAGTGCAGAGGTCAAGCACCCTGGCCATGGACCCGCATGAGAATACTACGAATAATCATAGCATTAAACACCATCAGAAAAGGATAAATCATCGAACTACTGCTATTGAGAATGCTCTTATTTAGCCCCCGGAGTTTTGGGATGTGTTTAAAGGAAGTGCTGCGGAATCTATTTTTCTGTGAACTTTTTCCGTCTTGTTCCCACTAGTCACTAGACCTTTCCTTCCACCAGAAGGGCTTGGTTTGAGCCCTAAAACTCTCAGTCTGGACTGCAGTGCTCTTCTCTTCTGAATCTACAGGCAATCGAGGCTGAGAAGAAGGAAGCACAGAGTTCACCTTAGATGGCATTGTGATGCATTGTAATGGTGACGCTGTTGCTGATGATGGTGACGATGGTATGGCCCCTGCGATGACGACGAAGATGAGCCCAAGCATGAGCATAAACACGGTGATGATTAAGCCGAAGATTCCGAAAGGTGTGAGAGCTCTCGCGCCAGGAACTACGACTCAAACTACGACGACGACCACGACGACGACGACGACGACGACTCCTACTACTACTACTACTGCGTCCTCCTCCTCCTCCTCCTGCTACAGTAGTACCACAACAACCACGACGACTAGTACTACTACTGCAGCCATTTCTACTCTTCGCGCCATTCTGCCATCACACTTTGTGTTGTTGTTACTGATTCTTGTATTCATGTTTCATCTTCGTCTTCTTCTTCCTGTTGCCACTGCTGCTACAACGGCTGCCCTCTGCTGCTGTCATATTAAAGATGAGCTCGGTGCGCTGAGGATTATGATTTGAGCTATATTCCTTAATAAAGGGGTCTTGGGCTCTTTTTTTAATCCTTATAATAGCCCTTAGAGTAGCCCCTATAGACCCCTTTTAAGGAACCCTACTCTATTTGTTAAGGGCCCTACATTATAGTACCCTTATGGATCCCTTATAGTAACCCTTACTAGACCCCTTTAAGGCAAGATTTCTGCCAGCCTGCTCCTGGCAACTTCGATCCTGGTGGTCTTTGGCGTCTACGTCTACCAGAGGGCCTTCGCGCGTCCCCCTGGGCTGCACTTGGGGTTTAGGGTTTTTAGGCTGCATTTGGGGTTTAGGGTTTATGGGGTTTTTGGGGTTTAGGTTTTAGGGTTTTTGGGGTTTGGGGTTTAGGGTTTGTGGTTAGGGGGGCAGGTCCGTGCTTAGGCAGGCGAGAGGTGTGTTGCAAGAGGACTCAAGTGTAATATAGAGGCCTGAATAATTACCTTTACGAGTTTGCGGGGGGTCCTTACCTTACTACTACAAGTATAGTTGAACATGCCCCAAAAGACTATTCTAATTATTAAATCGTATTAGTTGTCAGCCGATGCGGTTTGCCTGGAGAGCCGCCCTTGCCGTCCCTGTTGTTTCACCGGTGTACATTCCAAGATGGGGGGAGGCCGCAGTGGCTGTATGTTCGGGCTTGACTGATTTCAGAATGTGAAATATGACTGCGGGTTCAGGAGTTCACTGAAAGACAATGGGCCGGAGCTGGAATAAGGCCCACTTCATTTCGGCTGCATGCTTCCTGGAAGTGTCCTCCACCAGAAGACCGTAAACCCCAAACCCCACGCCCGGTGTCCAGTCATTCTCCGGCTGAAGAAGGATTCACCGTGACATGAGACCTCTCCTTTTTGTCAAGTTTCTGCACTCCGTCACCCTTGAAACACACGCAACGAAACTACGACACACTTCCCTAAACCCGAAACCTCTAAACCCCTACACCCCGAAACCCCGAAAGCCCCTAAACCCCTAGCCTAAACCGTAAACCCCTAAACCCCTAAACCCCTAAACCCCTAAACCCCCAAACCCTAAATCCCTAAACCCCGAAACTCCTAAATCCTACACCCTCATCCCCAGGCCTTCCACCAAGTCTCCCTCAAAAGGGCCGCCGAAGCAGGGAGAGTCCTCCATAAACCCAGAGACTTTGATCCCGACCCTGGTCCCAAACCCTAAACCCCTAAACCCCTACACCCCCAAACCCCTAAACCCCTAAACTCCCCTAAACTCTGAACTCTAACACCCGATGCCTTAAAAGACACACTCAACCAAAGAGCTGAGGCCTGGATAAATATGAGGAGCAGACGTTAGAGCGGCTGAAGACGACGGACCGAACTCTCAAGCAGACGCCCTTCTGCACTATCGGAAGTCTAAGCCAGAGCTTTGAGCTCATCTGACAAGAAAACACTGGAAAACTTGAACCCTAAACCCCATATATACCCTATACCCTAAACCCTATATATACCCTATACCCTAAGCCCTTATCTGATCGAGACGTACCTCATAGGAAACCCGAGGCCTTAAATCCCAAGCCTCTGAGGGGATCTCTAGTTTCTAGATCCTCCCCTAATCCTGCGAAGTTGCTATGAGTGATCCGAGCATGGTTGGAATGAATCTGTTGGTAATCTAGAGGCTTAAATAGCGAAGAATAACTAAACTTCTTCTTATTCTCATCCTAACTGTTGTCTCATTTCTACAGAATGTATATACCGCACACCCGGATTCTAATTACTTAGGTCCGTATGCTGTATTGTGCTGCAGGACTCCATAAGGAGTCGGATTCTGCAATGCTAATCTTGGGATCATGCTGAGAGGCAAGAGTGGACGAGGCAATATTTTGATCCTGGTCCCGGCACGCATGATGCTGCTTCAGCTACTTAGAGGATCATGGGACTTAATAAGTAGGTTATAACTGGGGTTATAAGTCCCCTAACTGGGGTTATCCTAATTATAACCTACTTATAGCCTTACTTACTAAGTCCCATGAGCCTGCAAGTACTGCTACCTACTGCATGCTTCCTGCTACTACTGCCACCAATCCTTGCGCCGCTACCTCTACCACAACCTGCTTATGCCGTTAGTCCGTTGGACGGCCATTTGGAAGTTTCAGGGTTGAACCGCAACAGGTCGACAAGGGCACTGTGGGGGCTCCGCGCTTCTGCCATAGTTGGGTTCGTTGCCCGTAGCTTACGGTGCTCAGTATGGGACGGCTACTAGTAGTGGTTGGTTCGGATCACCGCAGTATGGCGCTGGATTGATTTGGGGTGCGCCTTCGCGAGACGACATATCCCTAGGCACCTCGCACCCTCCTCTGCTTTTCGCGAGCTTCAGTTGGAGTTTGGATGTTTTCACCCTAGACCCGATACCCTAAACCCTAAACCCCTAAACCCTAATCCCCAAACTTCTAGCCCCGAGCTGGTGAGAGCCACAGCGTAGGAAGGGCAGATTCAAGGCTGCTTCTAGACCTGTGCGGGATGGTCGTAATATCTCAACTTGCCTGAGGCCTTAGCACCCGAACCCCTCAAAAGCTGACCCCCCCGGCAGACCAGGATTCTGTTGAACTTCAGTATCCAGCATCTGGAGGACCGCTTGGGCTGAAGGGGCTTCATCCGGGCTCAGGTCTGGTCCAGGCCACGTGCTGAGAGAAGCCACATTTTGCTCTTGCAGTGCTACCTGTGGTTTTTTGAAGGTTGAAGGACGGGGACAAGCTCAAACCTCAAGCACATTCCGTGAATCTGAGTTCGTGTCATTGGTGCCAGGTCGAAATCCGATATGGGCCCAGGCTCCAGCGACTCCTTACCCTTGGCCTGATGCTCAACTTCAGGATAACAAGTTCCGGGGAATCACGCCCAAGATCCACACGGCGAGCTTGTCATTTCGGCCCCGCGGCTCATTTCGAGGATCATAAGTTTGAGAAGCTTTGTAGAAACCTTCTTGATTCTGAGTGGAGTTGCGGGCTCCGTGACGGCAGGGACCGCAAGTCTAATGCTTTATACCTACAGTAGTAGAGCAGGCCACCGTTAGCCTCATTACGGCTACTATATTCCCTATGTCATCCCTATATATATATATATATATATATACATATACATACATACATACTCCCAAAGGTTAACTCCTAGTTTCCCAGGATACTGGACAAGTAGGTTGAGGCTTGCGGGTCAAGGGGGTGTCAACTCAATGCTTTGTTGGGGTGTTCTCTTTTGAGGCTTCGTTGGGGCTTTCGGGTGTATGGTTTGAGGTCTTAAGATTTGGGGTTATGTAGGCTTTCAGCTGCAGTTCAACTCTTGCTTGTGAAGTGCACTTTCCTGTAAGTAAGTTCTTAACCAGATGATCGCGTGATCAGCTGCATTAGTGGTTCAAGCCAGTGCATGGTGCATTGGATAGAACCCTCTCAGCTCCAAACTTTCTTTTCCAAAAGGGGCTACGACCTAGGCTCTCAAGTCTCTTGCGTGTAGTGCTAGACATGCTGCGGATTCGGGCATTGTCGGGCGAATGCCTCACTGAGATTGACTTGGTGAGCTTTCTTGAGGCGCTTCCTGCAGAGATGAGTCCTGTCCGGGCACTGAAGCAGCACTTGCACAGCATGTTTGGGCTGTCAAGGTTCAGGCAAAGGCTAGTGTTTCCGGATAATGATTTGGTTCCACATGACGAACACGCCCTGAGACCGGGCGAAGTTCAGGTCGTGAATCTTAGCTTCTGCGAAGCATCTGAAGCGCAAGTGGAAGCACTTCGGGATGCTGCAAGCAGCGGCTTGACATCGGAAGTGGAGACTATTTTACACAGGCCGCAAGATCCAGATGTAGGTGATCCGGCCCCGCTGTTGGCGGCATCCAGTCATGGCCACTCGGAGGTGGTTCGCCTCCTACTGGAGGCCAATGCTGACAAAGACAATGCAGCGCATGGTGGTCGCACCCCTTTGTACATGGCCGCTCAGAGTGGGCAGTTGGAGGTTGCACGCCTTCTGCTGGAGGCCAAAGCAGACAAGGACAAGGCAGCAGAAAACGGCATCACTCCGCTCCCAAAAGGGGCAGCAGGAGCTTGTACGCCTTTTGCTGGAGACCAATGTGGACAAGGAGAAGGCTATGCATGATGGTACCACCCCCTTGTATACTGCAATGCAAAATAGACACTTGGAGGTTGCAAGCCTTTTGCTAGAGGCCAAAGCGGACAAGGACAAGGCTCGAAAGAGCGGCGCCACTCCTTTGCACGTTGCCGCTCAGAATGGACACTTAGTTTTTGCAAGCCTGTTGCTGGAGGCCAATGCGGACAAGGACAAGGCAGAAGAGAACTACGGCATCACTCCGCTGTTCATTGCAGCCCAAAAGGGGCAGCAGGAGCTTGCACGCCTTTTGCTGGAGGCCAATGCGGACAAGGACAAGGCCACGCATGATGGCGCCACCCCCTTGTACATCGCAGCGGGGAAGGGGCAGTTGGAAGTTGCATGCCTGTTGCTGGAGGCCAAAGCGGACAAGGACCAAGCTCGAAAGAATGGCGCCACCCCTTTGCACATTGCAGCTCACAATGGGAAGTTGCAGGTTGCACGCCTTCTGCTGGAGGCCAATGCGGACAAGGACAAGGCAACAAAGAACGGCGCCACCCCTTTGCATATTGCAGCTCAGATTGGGCAGCTGCAAGTTGCACGCCTTTTGTTGGAGACCAACGCGGACAAGGACAAGGCCACGCATGATGGCACCACCCCCTTGTACATCGCAGCGGGGAAGGGGCAGTTGGAAGTTGCATGCCTGTTGCTGGAGGCCAAAGCGGACAAGGACCAAGCTCGAAAGAATGGCGCCACCCCTTTGCACATTGCAGCTCACAATGGGAAGTTGCAGGTTGCACGCCTTCTGCTGGAGGCCAATGCGGACAAGGACAAGGCTACGCATGATGGCGCCACCCCTTTGCTAATTGCAACGCAGAACGGACACTTGCAGGTGTCAAGCCTGTTGCTGGAGGCCAATGCGGACAAGGACAAGGCAACCAAGAACGGCGCCACCCCTTTGCATATTGCAGCTCAGAATGGGCAGCTGCAAGTTGCACGCCAACGCGGACAAGGACAAGGCTATGCATGATGGCACCACCCCTTTGCACATTGCGGCTAAGGAGAGGCACTTGGAGGTGGTACAGTGTACCTGGTACAGCTTCTGTCTAGACATGGAAGCGGATATGGGCGAAGGGCGAGGCCTTGTATACTTTATCCAGACGCGATTGCAGGTGAAGGCCTGCCGGTCCCAATGTTAAAAGAGTGATATCTTCAAAGGAGGGTTGCAGAGTTTCGGCCCTAAAGAGTAGGATCTTTGTTTCTAGGATCTCGTTTTCGGGATTCGCCATAGTACACCCAATTCATGACCCTAGGTCCTAGGCAGTACGATCTTTGATACAAGGATCCCCCGAAAGGGACCGTTCATGTGAAGTAGCGCCGAAGTAGGGCCTGTTGGTCTGGAACACTGACTGAAGGGCTGTGGTCGTACTTGGAAGGGCAGGGGACTTAGTAAGTAGGTTATAAGTAGGGTTATAATTGGGGTAACTCCATTTAGGGTACTTATAACTCTACTTAAAACCTACTTACTAAGTCCCGTGCCCTTCCAAGTAGGGCTTCCAGGACAGTCGTGCTAGGTTTCGTGCTCAGGGGCTTAAGCGTCTAAGGGTTTTATTTTAGGCTTAAGGTTTTATGGATTGCTGTTCAGTTAAGGGCTTAAGGTTTATGGTTTAATAGGCGGCTTCTTTCAAGCACGCAACACAAAGTCGAAGCTCAAACCCTAGATCCTCATGCCCTTCTGCCCTGAGCCCTTATTTTCTAGGCCCTAAACCTTTCCTTAACTCTGCAAAACCTACTTTTTTGCAGAGTCCTTTTAACATCGGGATTAAATGGGTTTGCAAGAATTTACAAACAAGTAGGTTTTGGTAGATTCAGGTAGAAGTTAGAAGTTACTGGAATTTGAGTTTCTTTACCCATGAACCGTGAGCAAAATGCACCCATGTCTTACCAATGTCTTTCCCTAAGGTTGATGACAAAAGGCATGCCATATTATTACACCAAATGTTCAGGGAATCCTAAACACAAAACCCTGTTCTTCTTATTAAGGCCCCTTTACTACGGCTGATGCTATAAATCCTGCATTACCCAAAATAATGAGGAAAGTATCATAGTTCCCATAAGCTAGGGCCATCAGGGTAATGCACGAGTTGTATCATCAGCCGTGGGGAGTCCCCTGTCTGAAGGCTCTAGGAGAGGGGTTGCAACAGTTCAGCAGTTGCCCTGCGGCGTCCCCGCGTACTACGACAGCGTTCAGGGCATGGGTTTGGTATGCCTCAAAGCCCTACTCTGGTTTATGCAGGCCCCTGTACCGAGGGCCTGATACCCTAAACCCTAAACACTACTTGGAGGGGCAGGGGACTTAGTAAGTAGGTTTTAAGTAGAGTTATAAGTACCCTAAGTGGAGGTCCCCCAAATATAAGCCTACTTATAACCTACTTACTAAGTCCCCTGCCCCTCCAAGTATAAAAAACCCTAAACCCTAAACCCTAAACCCTAAACCCTAAACCTGGTTTGCTAAACCCCAAGCTTGAAAGCTTACGCCTCGTGGACTCCTCCCTCCGGGGCTTTCCGAGCTGATGCAAAGAAAGAGGAACTACAGACTTCATCTATACCTGGACCCCCCAACTACCCTCTAACATACCCTAAATACCCACTATTAAGGACCATCAGGGCTTTCTTAAAGGGTACTTGGAGGGTCCTGGTAGAGATGAGGGTTTGGGGCATTGGGTTTTTGGGTATAAAGATCCGGGTTTGGGGTTGGGGTTTAGTGTAGGGAGTAGGGATTTTTGGGGTTTAGAGGGTCCCCCCAAGGAACTGAAACTTCAGAAGCCCCAAACCCCGAGGCCCTAAGCCGTCCCGAAGCCTTGGATCACAAACCCCAAACCCTGAACCCCGAACCCCAAGCCCTAAACCCTAGGCCCGAAGCCCCAAACCCTAACCCTAGATCCTCAGCCCTACCTATAGTCTCCATTGTAGCTCCTTTTTGGGGTTACCTTTTAGGATCCTTAATATAAAATTGGTTAAACCAAAAAAAGGAACTACAATGGAGACTATGGGTAGACCCTATGCCCTAGATCCTAAGGGACATCAACTGCAAAGTCATGACGGGATCCGAAGAGAGGAGCCTTGAGAGCATTGGCGCTGCCTCGGTTGAGGGCTTTGCACGTCGGGTTTAGGGGTTTAGGGGTTTAGGGGTTTAGGGTGTAGGATTCAGGAGTTTTAGGGTTTCAGATTCAGGATTCAGCATTTAGGGTTTAGGATTCAGGATTTCGGGTTTAGGTTTAGGGTTCAGGGATGAGGCGTTGGGGTGTAGGGTTTAGGGAAGGCTCCGGGTAAACATATATATACATACATATATATATATATATATATATATATTATACATATATATATATATAAATACACATGTATTTATACTCGGTCGTGTGGTGTCAGGGCACCTGAGGCATGAGCCCGAGATCCGCCGCGGGAAGCAGTCAAAGCCTTGAGCTGCCCACTGGGGTTCCGAGTTCAGATCTTATGGGTTTTGGGGGTTTAGGGTTTAGGGTTTAGGGGTTAGGGTTTAGGGTTTAGGGTTTAGGGTTTAGGGTTTAGGGTTTAGGGGTTAGGGTTTAGGGTTTAGGGTTTAGGGTTTAGGGTTTTAGGGGTTTAGGGGTTTAGGGTTTAGGGTTTCAGGGGTTTAGGGTTGAGAGTTTAATGGTTCAGGTCTTATGAAGTTTAAGGTTTGGGGTTTTGGGTTCAGGTCTTATGGGCTTAGTCAGTGTTTAGGGTTTCGGGTTCCGGTCTTATGATTTAAGGCTTCGGGTTCATGGACGTCACGCCGATGATTACGTCTCGAGTTTCGAGCGCTGGAACGTGACAATTCTGTACAAGCGTTCCTTGGAGCCCCCCCGTTCCTTGGAGCCTCCAACCCGTCTGCTTTGAAGAGCAAGGGTCTCTGGAGCCCTTTCAATGATTCAATATCGTGACGTAAAATCCTGAAGCCTAAATTGTCTGCTCTGGTTCAGTGGCTTAACCCTAAACCCTAAACCCTAAACCCTAAAACCCTAAACCCTAAACCCTAAATCCCTACAACCCTAAACCCTAAACCGTTTAGGTCGTGAGAGTTGTGTCCTTGCAAATAGATTATAGAGGCTCCCCAAACTGGCTCCCTCAACCTGGACCTCGGTCTACTGACGCTGAATAAGGTAAGACATACAGGATATTGTAGGGGCTTCAATAATTATCCAATACTTATTTGGGGGTTCCTCATTAGAGCTATAGTAGCATAGTATACACCAAAACCCTGTTCTAACGTTATAGTAGTACAGTATACACCAAAACCCTGTTCTAACGTTATAGTAGTATAGTATACACCAAAACCCTGTCCTAACTCTTGAGGCCCCTAGATTACAGGATACCCAGAGTGACAATTTCCCTCCGAGAGCCCGGGGAGCTGAGGAGCATCTTAGAGAACATCACTGGCACCTTCCAGGCCGCACGGTATTTTTCAGCTTGGTTAAGGTTTAGGGGTTTAGGGTTTAGGGTTTAGGGGGGAATTGGGGGGGAAGGGGGGCGTTTTCTTCGGTGCGGGTCGGGAATGCGGCCCGCACCAAACAGCTAGTCTGCAAGAGTCAAACGCACGGCTTCTGTAAGAACTTCACAGCTCCGCGGCTTCATGTCAGGCATATCATCTGTCTGCCATCATGGGCCCGTCTGGTTGTGGGAAGAGCACATTGCTCGACGTCCTCACCGGCAAGCGGCTTGCCTTGGCTAGTCTGTGAGTAGGTAAAATCATGGCCCAAAACCTACAAAGGGCTTTTATTCTACATTTTTTGTGGGCTCAGGTGGTAGTAAGAGCTTACTGGTGAGACTGCCCCTGCTGCTGGCACTGCTCCTGCCGCGACTGCAACTACTACTGTGTCTACTACAACCATGAGTATAATTAGCAAGGACAGTCGCATGTTGATGGCAGTAGCACCATGAAGGCCGCCAGCTATGGGTTCAGATTGCTCATGCAATTACCAGGCATAAATTTCACTGTTCTGGATTCGAAGTCGGGGTCCACTGTTACAAGCGCTCAGGAAGAAAACCGATGGCAAGTGGACCGTCGAAGGTGACATCCTTATCAATGTGCCTCGGGCCAGAATGCAAAAGGGTCGGAGTGTTGGAGTAAACTTGTTCTGCTTCAATTGGAATGGTGGATTGATTATCTAGGATATTTGGCACTATTGCCATGCTTCTTTCCCTCAAACCCGCAAAACCTGCACCCTAAACCCGAAGCCCTAAGCCCCCCTTCTGTGAACCTTTTTTTGCAAAAAAAGCCTTAAACCTCGAGGAAAAGAAGACCAGCATCGAAGACATCAAGCCGGTGATCGGCTTTGTTCCGCAGGAGAACTCCGGAATTGTGGTGAGCCGCACAAGAGAGTGATCTTGCTTACCTTTGGTTAGTAGGGAATGGAAGAATGGTAGTAATAGTAGGTTATAAGAGTACCCCATTCCTGCATCCCCTACTAAAAAGGTAAGCTTGTGCTTGAGATCTGTAGCAACTTAAGCGATGCTGCGGTTAATGAAGATAGCAGTGGAACTTGTATGCAAAGTTGTGACAGCAGCAGCAATGGAACCATCGTACAGTAATGGCAGTTGTCTTCGTCGTCGTCTCCGCAGTCATAACCGCAGTAGCCCGCTGCTATTTCGTTAGAGTTAGAGCAACTTCCATGTCGGCTGCTCAGCGTGGAAAGCAATGTTGAAAGGAGCAGCAACGAGAATGTAGCTTGTGCCGGCCAGGACGATGTGGTGCATGAAGGCTTGCTGGCGGCAGCTTTGGGGTGTTCGAGGGCGGGTTTAGGGTTTAGGGTTTAGAACCCTAAACCCTAAACCCTAAACCCTTTGCTTGAGCTGGGTGGCTTGCCACTCCAGGGACTTGCGGAGTGAACAAATCCTGACATGACTCAGCTTCAGGCTGGCCAGCAGTTGATAACTTCATGAGTGCCAATAACTCCTGCCGTGCTTTGCTAGGACAATCAGTTCCCATGCTCCCTGAAGTCCTAAGGCCTGAGGATTGTGTAGATTGTGGGCCTCGAAGACATTCGGTTGCTGGGGTTGTTGATGGTGGAACCCTGAACCTTGTGTTGACAAATCCAAAATCCAAAACCTGTTAATCCAGAAGCCTCCCTTAGCTCCAGCTCAGGCGCACCCAACCGAGAGCCCAATCGACCCTGAAGATACGAAATCCTAGATCCACACTCTGAAAAGCCCTGAAGGCTTGACTGTCCGAGAGAACATCTACTACTCCGCAGCCAAGCGCATGCCACGGGGAACTCGTGCCTCGCGCTTGCGAGCAATTACGAACGATGTCCTGCAGGCCTTCAACCCATCTCAGGTTCTGGGTTTCGGGTTTAGGGTTTAGGGAAACTTTGGCAACTTGAGCTGTAGACACTGTGGAACAGGTGGGGGCAGAGTCTGGGGTGCTCAGGACCTAGACTTAATCGTACGTCGCCTCAAAGACGCGGCATGTAGTCGCTGTACAGAGGCCAGCCAGGATGGTGCACATCCTATATCAAGGGGAGTAATGCGGTCTATTGTCGGATTGCACTAACTTCTTTACGTGTGAAAAAGTCGAGGTTGAAAGCAATTATAGGAATGTGCAGGACAAGTTGTTTGTGGAACTTCTTCTCGCGTGACCGGTGTGCCGAATGCTTCAGACTATGAATCCCAATCGCTCGACCCGACCGTACATCGTGAGCCACGGACCTTTGACGCCAAACGTGGACATTTCGAGAGATCCCTGTAATAGCTTCCCACAAGCTTTCGTATTTCATATCTCTGAATTCATGGACTTCTGACTTGACCAGGCCGCCTGATGAAGGCGTAATGGCGTAATGAAAACTCTAAGCCTGGAGAAAAGCCTAAATGTTCGGAGAGCAACGTCCCAAGCCCTGAAAGTCCTGCGTCTGCAGGTGCTCCAGCTAGAGTCGCGACAGAACTTGCTCGTGGGCAATCGAGTTCGGACAGGCGTGGGTCCAGCCAGAAACGTGAAAAGCCGTCGTCGGGTTAGGCGCTGTGTAGGATTTAACGGATCTTTACTAGTGTTTATGTATGTTTTTGTTTTAGGTGTTGATCGGGTTGTGGGGTTTTAGGCTTGGTGTGCACGGTTTAGGAAGTGGGTCTGTGATGAAGGATCTTAGACGGTTTGAGACTAAAATTAAAAGGGTTTGGGGTGCAGCGGTAAGTATGATAAGATCATCCACTCCTAGAGAAGTTCCCCATACTACTTCCGGGTTTGCCGTGAGACTCTTGTGCCCCAAGGTGAAGGACTCAGTGGCGGTCAGAAGAAGCGTGTCAACGTCGGGATTGAGCTCGCTGTGCCCCGTCAACAGTACTTGGAGGGGCAAGGGACTTAGTAAGTAGGTTATAAGTAGAGTTACAGTTGGGGTAGCTCCATTTAGTGCCCTTATACTCTACTTATAACCTACTTACTAAGTCCCGTGCCCCTCCAAGTAGCAAGGTATGCTGGCCGCACATTTGGGGCTGTACATCGCAAGATGGCAGACATTGCGTTTCGTTCACCTGCATTCCTGTCGTGTCATCAGATGGTGGGGAGCAGATGCTGACATGGTTTACACTCTCTTTTGTAAGTAGAGTCGTAGACCTTCTCTAGGCCCCTTTGCCCTGAGCCCAACGAGCCCCATTTTTAGAGGCCTGTCCCACGATCCTTTTCCTGGACGAGCCGACCTCGGGCTTGGACGCCACGGCTTCGCTGATGATCGTCCAGCAGCTCAAAAGGTGCTAAAGGGTTCTAAGGGTACCTTTAAAGGGGTTCCGTTAAGGGACCTGTAGGGTTTAGGGTTCAGGGTTTCGGGATTTATGTAAGGTTTTAGGGTTCGAGTTTAAGTTGGGTTTGAGGGTCTCATCAGGCCCCGTATTGATTTTCTGGTAAGGTTAAAGTATGTAGGGTTATTTCATAGGGTTTATCTATGGGCTGTCTCGGGATAAAGCGGTTGAGAGTTCAAGGTTTAGGATTCAGAGTTTCGGGTTCGGGTTTAGGGAAACAGGACGTGGAGAGTTTGAGGGGTTGCGGGATTGAGGTTTAGCTACAGCAGGTTTCAGAGTTTAGGGCTTCAGGGTTAATTAAGGATTTGACCCTATAAACCCTAAACCCTAAACGGCCCTAAACTCTAAACCGTTGAGGTCGAGGCTTGTGGAATGGGCTTGAGGGTTCTAGGGGACTCCAGGGTTCAATTCGGGGCTGGAAGGTTGAGGGTTTAGGGTTTAGGGTTTAGGGTTTAGGGTTTAGGGTTTAAGGTTTAGGGTTTAGGGTTTAGGGTTTAGGGTTTAGGGTTTAGGGTGTTGCCCGGTATTTCTTTCCAGGTTGCTTCCGAGCAAGGTTTAGACTCCCTAAACCCCACATCCTGAACCCTAAACCCCTTCACCTCTAGACTCCTAAACCCTAAGCCCTTAAACCTCTCAACCCGAAGCCTTTTTTCGGCTTGGCTCTACGATGCGGGGGAAACCCGAAAGGGCCGATTTGGTTTTCACTGGGGCCCCTTTGATGTTTACAGCTTGTCTTAGGAAAAAGGCCCCTTTGATGTATGAGCCGCTTAGACTAGAAACCGTGAAGGGGCCCTAGGGCATGTAACTACACAACACAAGGATCAGACGAGGCCTTGATGAAGCCACCCTAGACCATAGACTAGTCTTCGTTTTGCAACGGCTTCATAAGCTTATCTAAACTCTAAACCCTGTAGAGGCAACAGACCGCCACACTTAAAGCAAAGCCGAAGTGGAGGATGGCTCGGCTCGGTGTCACCATCGTCATGGTGATCCATCAGCCGCGCTATGACCTCTTCACTTTGTGACCAGGCGAAACTTAATGGCAACAAAGGATAGGCAGTAGTGCTGACAATGACAGCAAAAATATAGAAAGAGTGGTAACAACAACCGCAGTTTGTGATAGTAGTTGGAAGAAGCCTTACAGAGTTTATCCGTAGCAGTCAAAGGCGGAGAATTGATCCTTTATATAGCGACACGACTAGTTGCATTTCATTCTTGGTGGTGAAACTGACCGGAGTAAGGCAAGAGCAGCGGCAATGGAGCAACGAGTGTCACCCAGCGCATATACAAGGTGTATCAATTGCAACATCCGACATCAACATCAACGCCAAAAAACCAGTATTCAATAGCAACTACACCAATTACGGCAGCAACAACAACAGCAACAACAACAGCAGCAGCAACAGCACCACCAACCGCAACTACCACTGCTACTACCGGTACCAAGCGTAGTTGTGTAGTAAGCGTAGTAGTGACAAGGCTGCACATTGGTGAAGATTCACCCAGATGATAGTACAAAACTACGAATATGGTAACATCCGAAATGGTAGTACTGGTGCTAACCAGGATGCATCTGCTGCTCCTATCATAGTGTAGTAGAATGGTAGAACAAGGTAGTACATTGTAGTATGTTACCGTAATACTATGTTTGTTTTTGGTTCAGAGGCCCCAGCCGAATCAAAGGTTGGATGACGTGCTGCTTCTGGGGACGCTGGAGGACAAGGGCGGCCGCATGGATGCTCGCCTTGATCACTACGCAGACCTTCCAGAACCGCTTAATTAAGGAATATACCTGAAATTATAGTAGGATCCCTAATATGATTTAAGGTATATTCCTTAATTAAGGGATTTTGGAAGTTCTGGGTACAGCGACAATTTGGACTCACAATTTCTCGTCGTTGGCATCGTCACACGTAATGCCAATTTCGCAAGGACAAAAAGGCATCTTACACGTTACGATGTCTGCTGCTACAGCTATTACTTTAAATGTAATGCAATGTGCAGCAGTTGCAGTTTGGTGATGTTTTAGAATGATCGTTTGCATCTGATTATTGTTGGCTATGTGAGTGCAAGCAGTGTAGTGATAACGCGGAAGCGGACAATGCCGTTGGCACCAGTATCATTGGTGGCTTCGTCGTCCTCGTTCTTGTTGTTTTTGTTAAACTATTTGTGTTTGCCATCCTGGTTACTCTAAGCCTTAAGAGTTGTCTAAGGCCTACATGGGACCGACAGTGCAAGCGAAGTCGCACTTTCAACACCTCGGCTTGCAAATGCCGGAGCATCTCGGGCTGCTTTGGACTTCAGCCCTTGTCGGGTTAGAGTTACTTTAGGGGCCTCAAATAAATCCTCTAAGTAGACCCTAAACCCTAAACCCCACAGATCCCTTTAAGGAACCCTATAGATCCCTTCAAGGAGCCCTTTAGGAACCCTTACTAAGTACCCGAAACTGCTACAGAAGTAGACTCCAAAGCCTGGACCCCTAACGCCATTCGGCGGGCCTGGGGACCTCGGGCCTTCGGAGGACAAGACTGAAGGCCCCCAGTCGACGAGAGAGGGAAGGGCTTGCTTCAGGATTTAGGGTTTAGGGCTTTCAGGGGTTTAGGGTTTTAGGGGTTAAGGGCAAGGCAACACCGAGAACAGCAAACTCATGAGCGACCTGAGGTTCTCGGGAAGTGCTTCTCAATCGTCGTTGGCCGTTTAGAACTCCCGCACCTGATGATTTCCGTGGTTTCTGGCTTCTGTACTCTGATAAGCTCCGAACTCTGATAACGGTACTTCTCCAACCAGCACGATGATCGTTCTGGTAATGCTCAGCGTCAGGGAACACGGCTTCTGTCACTAAGATCTTGACCCTAATCCCAAAACACCAGAGCGGAAGTGGTGTTTTTTTTTTGCTGTGGCCCCGCCGGGTCTTTTTAGACCCGATGTAGTACACCAGACATTTTTTGTTATTGGCTCGCCGAGTTCGGCGGGGGCCGCAGCAAAAAAAGAAACACCACTCCGGCGGAGGAGAAAGCATCGCTGCCTAGGCCCGCGCCCCGAAAAGGTCGCCCCGGCCCACAGTGAGTGAGTGAGCGTCCGGGCGGGGCCGCAGCAAAAAAAAAAAACACCACCCAGACCCTGCCCCGGAAGGGTCGCCCCGGCCCACAGTGAGTGAGTGAGCTTCCGGGCGGGGCGACCCTCTGGGTGGTGTTTTTTTTTTTGCTGCGGCCCCGCCCGGAAGCTCACTCACTCACTGTGGGCCGGGGCGACCCTTCCGGGGCAGGGTCTGGGTGGTGTTTTTTTTTTTGCTGCGGCCCCGCCCGGACGCTCACTCACTCACTGTGGCCCGGGGCGACCTTTCGGGGCGCGGGCCTGGGCAGCGATGCTTTCTCCTCCGCCGGAGTGGTGTTTTTTTTTTTGCTGCGGCCCCGCTCGCCGTCGGGGTGTTTTTTTTTTTGCTGCGGCCCCGCCCGGAAGCTCACTCACTCACTGTGGGCCGGGGCGACCCTTCCGGGGCAGGGTCTGGGTGGTGTTTTTTTTTGCTGCGGCCCCGCCCGGAAACTCACTCACTGTGGGCCGGGGCGACCCTTCCGGGGCAGGGTCTGGGTGGTGTTTTTTTTTGTTGCTCTGGCCCCGCTCTTTCCCCTGCCTTTCGGCGGGGCCGGAGCAAAAAAAAAACACCTTGCACGCCCTGGGACCGCAGCAAAAAAAATTCTAGAAACCATTGACACGGGGCCCGAGCAAAAAGGGGCCACAACAAAAAAAAAAACACCCTGACCCACCAGAGCCCCCTATCCCCTATCAAAAAGAGGAATACAACAGCAAACCATACATCTAACCTGAACCCCAAACCCTAAACCCGTCGGCAAGGAACTGGAATCCGGCAGACTGGATGATGGATATTCTCAGCGGGCAGATCTTTGGCTTCGTGTATACTAGAAGTTTAATGCATGCCCTCAGACATCGATTCCGGCAGTCGAGATTGCGCAGTCGCAGGGCGCGGTCAAATCCAGTGAGCGTAAGATGCTTCGAACATTCCCGGTAAGTGTGGGTCCACAATTGGGCACTGCTCTTGTGTCGTGAGGCTATGCAAGCAAAGACAGGGCGCAGGATAGCGCATGCTCTATCGAGTCCCAGAGATTGGCAGACCCGATCCCTCAACCTTCAATCCGAGATCCTTTTCCCCTGCCTGCAGAACTGCTAGAAACTTCAGTCTCGAAGCATTTCTGTTTGTGCTGAATTCATACTCGCAACCATCACGAAGCCCGCATGCCGCATGCCCATCTACCCAAAACATCAGACCTGCAATCTACCCTAAACCCTCACCCCTTAGCCCAAGGAACCTCGACCAGCAAAACTGCCGCATCTTGTTCTGCACATGGGTGGTTGTCAAAATCAGGGTCCCTTTTTGGGCACCCTAAATAATAGGTGCCGTATTATAATAGGGACCCAAAAAGGGACCATAATTTTGACAACCACCCACATGTGGTGTCCTTCAACTGTTGACCTCCGTGCGGCACCTACTTTTCGGAAAGTTGATTCTTGAAAAAGTCGATTTGGAGGGCCAGGTGCGCAGTGTTGACCTGAGGTGTTGATGTTGGTTTCAGTTTCGTTTGTTCAGCGTCTCGTCGACAACACCAAAATCTTAAGAACTGTGCTGGCAGCAGCCAAAGTGGTTCTCCTACAGCTACATGGGCAATTTTACCAGTAGCAGTAGCACCGGCAGTCTTAGTCTTAGTAGTCGTTTAAATGACGCTATGGCAGTTTCAACATCGCACTGATAACCATAAAGGCAATCTAGAGTAAAGGGAGCTGCCATTAGGTACTACTGACAGGTTGTATTGTTGAGGAATACCGGTATATACGCTGACGCAGCACCAGAAACCGATCAATACTTCAAGTGGCGACACCTTGACGACAGTGAGACATGTAGCAACAGTCAATGGTGGCACTGCCGACTCTACCAGCAGGTAAAGCAACTAAGCAGGTATTAGCTAGCAGTGGGTAGAGTAGTCGTCCTAGAGTAGTAGTGGGAAGAGTAGCAGTCCTAGAGTAGTAGTCCTCGTTGCGCTAGTAGTGGAGCTGCATCGCAGAAGCACAAGCCTTGGACACCAACGCCAGAGGACCACAAACTGAAGGCCGTGTGTGCATCGCAGACTTGCTTAAGTCATACTCTTCGGTTCTATTTTGCAAGAAAATAGTTTCCTGCTGGAGAACGCCACATGCCACCGAGCCCACCAGCCAGATTCCATGTTCACGGGCTTTACTTCTTCTGTGGTCTTGGAAATCATGCGGCTCCATCCTACATCTCAACGGTTAGACAACTCGGACTGCTAGTTCGGATCCGAAGAGGAAGGGATCCTAAGATTTCCGTCGCACACCCGATCGATCCCTATGAGCTCCTCAAAGCCCGAAGCCCAAAACCCTGAACCCCAAGTTCCAAGCCCTGAGCTCCAAGCCCCTAACCCTAAACCCTCCTAGCCCTAACCCCAAATCTCTCACCCCCAAAACCCTAAACCCTGAAAGAACCCTAAACCCTGCACGAACCAAGGCATCCCAGTCTCTGACCTTCCAGCGGCCTTGTTCAAGCCACTGGTTCCTGATCCCAGTTTGGGTTTAGGGTTTATGTTTTAAGTTCAAGGGCAAACTCGTATGGGTGGTGGAGCCATAATTTTGACAACCACCCATATAGAGGGCAGAGTAATTACCACAATAACTGTACTGTCATACAATTTAGGCCCGCCCAAAACCCGAGTGAAGGGGTTGAAGGTTTTTCACCCTCGAGCTTCATTTTTGCCTGGAACGATGCCACTACACACCCCCCATCACTGCCTGGGCTTGACTGAGCCTTGAAATAATCTCCCCTTCCGCTCAGGAGAAACCAGGGGGAAAATCCAAGCGCTGCCAACGGCCTTCAAATCCTAAACAAATCCTGCGAAGTCCCCACCCCCCTCCCCGCAAGTAAGACAACGGCACGGCAACAAAGAACCATACTACGCCTAAGACCCTTCAGATACCACAAGCTCGTTCAAGCACGTCAAACCGATCGATAGGTTAGCCGCTATGAGCCTTCCAGGCTATACTGTATAATTAGCACAGAAACCCGTGTAAGCACGGAGTGCGATCCCATAAGCCCTAAACTCGGAATCCCTTACAATCCAGGCGACGTCAAGCCAAGACGCCAACATCAAAAACAACCCAAAGTGTGGGATCTAAAGCACATGGCCCTAAACCGCAAACCCTAAGCCCTGAACTCAGGAAATGGCAGGACTCCCCCACCCCTGAAGGCGAGGCGCCGCCCAGGAGGCCTGCAATTTCTCTCCACTCTTCTACTCCTCCTCTTCCTGCTGCCACTCCTTAGGGTTCAGGGTTTAGGGATTGCTCCTTGTTCCTGACTCCTCACTTCAGGCCTCTTACTCCTGTCAGTACTCCGTACTCCTGCCCCTCCTGCTACGGCTGCTGTTGTTACTTCTGCAGCTGCACGGCTGGCTTACAGGATGCCGTTGGGTTTTTTCTTGGCATTGTCAGAAACCGTGGGATGTGGAGTTACAGGAATTAAGCCTGGTCAGGGGGAGGTCACTTTTCGCAAGGGTGGTTCCATTCGACCACTGTGAAAAGGCTGAGGGTTCCTGTCCGGATTGGCTTTGGCGGTTGTGGGGAGATGTGCTCTGAAGTCAGGAACGCCTGAAGATTTCAATTTCGGCGTCTTTGCGAGGGTTTGAAGGTCCCGATTGTAGCTCTCGGCGCCTGCCTCCGAAGTACCTGTAGTACATACAGTAGACTCATTAGAATGACTCGAATCAGACCCTAAACCCTAAACTCCAAACCCTAAAACCTAAACCCTAAACCCCAAACCCTAAATCATAAACCCTAAACCCTAAACCCTAAATCATAAACCCTAAGCCCCAAGCCCTAAGGCCGAAATCCCAATCCCTAAACCCCACACCCAAAGCCCTGTCCAGAGCAACGGAGTCAAAGCGTTTCGGGCGCCTTACCTCCCACCCTAAACCCTAAACCCTAAACCCTCAACCCTAAACCCAAACCCAAAGCAATGTCCTTTTGTATCCCGTAATCCGGGGGTCGGAGAATACCCCATGCTTTTACTTGCTGTGCCTTAGGGTTCCTGAACGTGTATACCCCCAAACCATCGTCTTACGACCTGTTTCGGTTCATGTTCATGTCATAGTTCTTTGGCTCTATGAAGGCGGTTGATTTCACGCCTGCTGCGACACAGCAAGCGTACCGAGCAGCGTAAGTGGGTAGCCATGGTAGTGACCCGGAGTGAACTGTATTTAGTCGGGTCTCAATCACGTAGAACATCAAGCAACGTGATGATGAAGAGCAGGTCTACTTCCATTAGTGGGATTGCTAGCCAGGCATGCTATTGTCAGTACTACTACTACCGCCGCTGCTCCCACTTCTACCTACCACTACGACGACGAGGATTCGCCGCCCTTCTGCAAGGTGTTGCTCTTGCTATCACCACAGACTATCCTAACCGTGTGTATCATCCTCCATCCTCCTCCCGAAACCCTAAACCTAAAGTCATAAACCCTAAGCCGTTTACATCACCATCATGAGATTGATCGCATTGGTAAGCCGAAGTTTTATCAGGCACAGAACTCGTAGCTCCACAGGTGCTGCATTGCAAGCGGTCTTTGTTACACAAGGCCTCTAATTCGCTGGGAGAGAACATGTAGGCTCTTTTCTCGAAGACTGTCGACTCCATGCTCATTTGGAGCAGCTACAGGCAGCTACAGTTAAACTCTTCGCGCGCAACTTGCCCCTGACCTTTGAAGAAATTGCCTCTGCCAGGTATGTGCGTGCAGCGTCGGGCGACACTTCCGCGGAGGTCGAGATCATCAAGCAACATTGCAAGGCCCGGGACTGCAAGCATGACACACTCAACGTAAAGTTCCGAAACCTGCTATAGCCACGACCCTGAACCCTTGAGCTCGAAATAAACCTGTTACTCCGTCGTTGGGCAACATACCTTCGGTTGTTATTCCGATGATTAATGCCCCTACATCTAGGCCTTTCAAAACCCGTCATCAGACAGTCTCAGTCGCCATCTGACGTGGAAATCCAGGCTGCCAGGTTCAAAGCTCGAAGACTTCATGGCTCAAGGGTTTAATGTTGGGGGTTTGGGGGTAGATTATACTCTATTCATAATCAGGCACCCCCAATACTCAAGGTCCCTACCTTCGGGACTAGGATTTACTGGGTAGTGGTTAACGGTTCAGGGCCATGTGGACTCCTGTGCTTTCGCCAAGGCCTTTTTTTACTTTTGGGGTCCTTTTCCAAAGGGTGCTGTGCTGTTTTGGGGACCTACAGCGGGGCACCAGGCACGAGGTATTCATGTAATCTCCTGCTCTCGGTCGGCCTGGAGAAGCTCAAGCATTCCCACACCGTCTGGTACCCCTTGACTGCGACTGGTCCCCAAGTTCTTCCAGAGTGTAAAGAATGTTCACCCTTTATGCAACGAAAGCATGATTATTCAAACCTCTGAGCCGGATTTGATAGAAAGTTCCGGATTTGACAACTTGTATGGACCATGAGTAGAATTGCCCTCTCAGTTGAGAATCAGGGTTAGACAAGGCTTACCCTTGTTCCGAAAGGATAAGAGGTTCATGAGTCAAGAGTCGCAGAAAGCCGCATAAAAGCCCTCTAGAGTGAAGGGGTTGGTTTATAGCATCCTTATGCTCCCTACTTGGAGGGTCGAGGGACTTAGTAAGTAGGTAGTAAGTAGACTTAAAAGTACCCTAAAGGGACCGTAATTAGGGTTATGGTACTTATAGGTCCTTAAAATAACCAGTTACTAGGTCCCCCGACCTCCAAGTAAGGTTCCCTAAGGATCCTCCCAAAAGGACCCTTTAGTCGGTTGCAGGAATGTTGGTCTGAAGTGGCGCCCGGGCACTCTAAGCTCCTCGGTGGCAGCCCCGACACCCTAAACCCTCAACCCTAAACCCTAAACCCTACTTAAAGGATCATGGGACTTAGTAACTAGGGTTATACATAAGGTACCTGTACTTTTAATTGCTTATAACCTTCATTAGGGTACTTATAACCTTAAGTACTAAGTCCCCCGATCCTTTAAGTAGCCCTAAACCCTAAGCCCCCAGCCCCCTGGGTCGCTTGTTCACTTTTGGGGGAGTCTTTCAGATTTGGGATTAACCAGTGCGGAATCAGAGCCGAATAGTTTGTCACATTTATACCCTTATGGTCCCTATTCTGGTTGAAGTTTGACTGTAATTCAATATGCATCCATCTATGGCATGGAGATCAGATTTTATTTTGGTAGGGCCCTTCAGTCTGCGCGCGGGGCCGGTTTTGGATGCTAGGCTTGCGGTGAAGGCTTTTGGCTAAATTTCTGTTTTCATAGTGGTGATGTCGAGCATGCCGCCTAGACTCAGCAGTCCCCAGACCATGCAAGCCATCGGATCGGTCACTGCTTGGAGGATCATGGGACTTAGTAAGTAAGGTTATGAGTAGCTTAAGTGGGGTTATAAGTATAGTTACCCTAATTATAACCCCAGTTACTAAGTCACATGATCCTTTAAGTAGAGGGCGATCCTAACCCGAAGATGAAGCTGCGTTGGCCACGTGGAGGCGTCTGAAATCTTTGAGGTCTCCTTAGCTTGAAGAGCGGGCTCTAGTGTGAAAGCCCTCTCACGGTTTGGGGTTGGGGTGTAGGGTGTAGGGCCGGGCAACCACCATCGAAGCGACTTGTGTACGTAGCCGTAGCCAAGCACATGAGAACATCGAACCCCGAAATCTGTAAGATTTTTGCAGCTTATTCCCACTTAGCATCTTCTCAATCCTAGGCCAAGCCCGTCTCATGAAGGAAGTTCGTGATAGACCGAAGACGAAGACCAAGAAACAGAGCAGACTCGCAGATTCGTAGATGTTGTTCCTCTTCTGTCCCGTTTCTTCCTCCTGCTACTACGGCGCTTGTGCTCACATGCAGCACTGCTGACAGTAATGCTGCCAGTGCTTCTGCTGCTGCAGCTACCGCAACTCCCACTGCAGCAGCAACATACTGGTACTGTTGCTCCCGGCTCTGCTTCGGCAAAAAACTCGAAGGACTGCTGCTAGTGACTGCTAGTGAGTCATGCTCGTTGCTTCACTACTGCCAGGTACCACCGCGTGCACCACCATCACAACCGCGATGATGATGACAGCTGTGATTAGGTACGACGGTGATGACGATGACGACAGCGATGACTACGGCGACAGCGAAGCGACGACGACGCCGAGAACGATGACAACTGCGAGAACTCGAGTACCAATAGTGCTACTGCTGCTACTACTACTACTACTACGTACTATGACAACGACTACGACTGCAACATGTACAAGTACTGTTGCTATGTACCACGACCACTGCTGCTACTTCTGCTGCTGCTGCTACTAGCACGACTGTTTAGCCTCAAGCGCAAGTTTTGCCCCTGAGGATCTTTGTTTCTCGATAGGGGAGTTTCCGAAAATAGGGGACCCTAATGTAATACCTTAAACAGTAGGATCCTTATTAAAAGGACCCCATGATAAGGTACCCCTAGTTTTCGGAAACTCCCATTTCTCGCCAAGGTTGGATGCGGAAGACTTTGCCAAGGCGCCGGCTCCCTTCAGGGCTGCAGCTTTAGATCCCCCATCTAACCCTAAGGCCTAAACTCTAAACCCAAAAGCCTAAGACCTAAACCCTAAAGTCTAAACTCTAAACCCAAAAGCTGAAACCCTAAACCCTCCATAGGGCTACGACTAAGACGGGTTTTGGGATCCTCCTTACCGGCCTTCGGTCAGCCTGACCTCGACTCTCAGTGTTGCTCCCGAGTGCTGTAGACTTGAAGCAGCTCTCTGTAAATCTCTACATATAGTCTCTTAACCCAAGAAAGGTAACTAATTATGGAGTTTATAGTAGAACATATCTCTGGTATTGCTTACTAGTAGCTGAGTAGGTAACCGTTAACCTTTTGGGGTTTGTATAAGCCTACCATAATTGAAAAGCCGGCTGACCTAGCATACCCAGCCCCTAAGATCACCTCACGTGGATGTTTGTCAAGAATATGGTCCCTTTTTGGGCACCCCAAATATTAGGTGCCGTATTATAATAAGGACCCAAAAAAGTACCCTAATTTTGACAACCACCTCACGTGGATGGTAGATGTCATGGACAGTCTGTGTTTTTGTCATGTCGCCCGAATGCCATCGCCCCAAGCTGCCAAAGCTCAAGGTTCTCAGGGCATGCACCGGGGCCACGCCGGACGAAGAAGCTCAGTCGCCAGAAAGATGGAATGAAGCAGGCTGTTGGATTTTTCAACTGGTTGCAATGCTTCGCTCTTTGCTGACAACATACCTCCGTGTTGTAATAATCAGCTTCCTACGGTTGATGGTATAAATCCTGCATTACCTTAAGGACCCTAAACTATGGGAATTATGGTATATGCCTGATTATGGGTAATGCAGGATTTATGTCATCAACCGTACTACAGGAGACTGGGGCCAAGTAAAAGCGCAGCTTTCACGAGGCAGGCCTTCGAGAGCTCTTTTCTACACTTAAAGGATCATGGGGCTTAGTAGCTGGGGTTATAAGTAGGGTAACTATACTTATAACCCCACTTAAGGTACTTATAACCCTACTTACTAAGTCCCATGATCCTCCAAGCAAGCACGGTTGACGTGGGGGTTTCGAGTTGCGGTTGCAAAGCGGGAAGGTCTGTTTGTTGCAGCTGGTACAGCAGGCATCTAGAGGATATATATATATATATATATTATATATACACATATTTACATACCTTAACGTCTCTAAAGTCTGAAGTTATGTCCACTCAGAGTGTCACTGCTGTTACCAGGATACCCGACATGAACTCTCACACAGGGGATGATGTGATGAATATGCCAAGTGTAAGTTTTTGTTGTGGTCCTTCTTGCTGTTGCTGCTACTGCTGCTGTTGTAGTTGTCGCTTCTGCTGTTCCTTCCCGACTTTTCTACCTCACATCATGAACCCATTCCCAGTGTGAGAACGGCTTCGCTAGCCACATTGGTATCTGTTGGTTGCAGTTAAAGTACGGCTACAGTCTATAGTGTTGGACCGGAATCGGTCATCGTCGGCCAGCGCCGAAGCGGAGTTCTGAAATGCTGAGACGGTCCTGTCCTGGCTAACTTGCAGGGGGCTTCGAATGACGTTGCCCCAGCCATTGTACGAAAACTGGTAGAGGGTCAGCAGAGTAGCCAGCAAAATGGGATGGCAGTAATAATGGCAAGATGCACAGCCATAAACCCTAAACCCTAGACCATGATATGGCCATCGCAGGCCAGCTGTTCATCACCATACACCTCATGACCGTCCAGTACAGCCGCCGTCATCATATTTCGTTCATCAATCACTTCAGCATTTTGTTGATTTCTATGGGCACTTCGTCGTTATCGCCAGTAAGTGTTACAGTACAATCCCACAATCTTCACAGTTGGTATTAGTTGACTCAGCATCGATAAACTGAAGTAATTTATAGGGCTTCCGTCTAAAGTTTCACTTGCACTCAGCTTCATGTCGATCCACTGAAATTCAGCGGCTGCAATTTTTTCTCCCCTCGCGATCGCCAACTGCAAGTGCTGAGGAGATTGTCACGGAGATTATGTATCGAGCGTCGACATACGATGTGCGTGGTGAGAGTACGCTGGGCATTCCTTCCAACACTTTCTTGTTTCTCGGCTGCAGAGAGAGAGAGAGAGAGAGAAAGAGAGAGAGAGAGAGAGAGAGAGAGAGAGAGAGAGAGAGAGAGAGAGAGAGAGAGAGGGAGAGGGGGGGGAGGGAGAGAGAGAGGGAGAGAGAGGGAGAGATAAAGCGAGCGAGTTAGAGTGACATCCCTGCTGTTTCTGTCCATCAAGTTCGAGCCACCAGTCTCAGCTTGTCAGCTTGTCCTGAAAACAGTCTATCCTTGCAGCCTGAGCCTACGATCCCAGAATCGCATCGCCACGCGTTGTCTAACAATTGATATTATGGGAGCTAAGGAGCCAGGGATGATGATAATCCCTATTAAATAAGGAGCTAAAGAGCTAAGGGAACCCCATAACCACTGGTTAGTTGTTCCTGAGCTCATATCCGCGAAGTGCTGGAACTGGATGCTCCGTGGATCGTTCGGCTAGCGAGTGCAGCGGGTACACGCTTTTATTGTGAGTGGAGCGAGTATATGTGTGTATACATTATACATATATATAGAGATAGGTATAGATATAGATATAGATATAGACATGCATGTACATATGCAGCGTCATGCATCAAAGAGAGGTTTTGGCTACAAAAGCTCACTGCGAACGCTAGATATTGCGACCCCAGCCCAGCCCACGACGGCCCTGTCATGGTCCTTCGGTTGATGATATAAATCCTGCAATACCCATGACAATGAATATGCCATAATTAATTCCTTTATATAGTCTAGGGTCATTATAAGGTAATGCAGGATTTATATCATCAGCCGTTTCGGCTCTGAGAAGGAGGGCAGCGCTTCGAAACAGCCATCTTCGCACGAAGCGTCCTCGAAAAGAGCTGAGGATTTCTCCTCTGTAACCCAACTCAAACCCTCAAAGAGGCACATGGTCAAACGAGCCTCAAACGGAAAGGAAAGCACAAGAAAAGCAAGCTTGCCTGACCTGGAGGTTTGGTGGCCGAAGCAGCGACCAAGCTGGTGAGAGGCAGCGGTCAGGGTTTGACTCGACCCATGCCAGCACCCCAAATCCCAACCAGTAAGTCCCATAATGCAGACTCCCTCACTAAAGCCTATGTTCTAAACCCTTTCGACTTCTACAAGCCAGTCCCTACGACCCTAAACTGTTCTACAGCTTGAACCTTAAATTCACTAGCCTACAACCACATGCCCAAAGTATGCAAACCCCGAACTCTGAACGCTCAAGGGCAGCCATTAACCACTCCAAAGCCTAATGAACCCCTTATTCTTAACTCTCGAACTGGACACTCACATACTTGCAACAAGGACACTGCTGTTGAGGGTATGTATCAGATTTTCCCCGATGGTTAAAGCCATTCAGCCGTCTGGATGACGGCCCTGGCGGGTTCAGTGACAGGGCCGGACCTAGAGAGACTAATGCCCCTTCATTCAGTGATATGCCTTACATTCGCACTGCAAGCCCCAAGCCTCAGCCCCCAAACCCGAACCCTTGTCAATTTGGCTTCCACCACTGGGAAGCCATGGCCCTTGTCCCTAAACTCTACACCACGCAGCCCTAAACTCTGAACCCTAAGCCCTAAACCCTACACCCCTAAACCCTGAACCCTAAACCCTAAACCCCTAAACCCTAAACCCTAAACCCCTAAACTCTAAACTCTAAACCCTAAGCCGTTCTCCTTGTCGCGCTGGAAGGTCTGCATCCTACATCACTCTCCGGGCTTTCGTCACCTACCTTCTCAGCTCCTGGGCTGTTCTTTTCACGCTCACTCCTAAGCCTTTATAGGGTGTATTAGGGGTTTAGGGTTTAGGGCTTTTCGGGTTCTGGGGTGTTGAGGGTTTTTATGGTGCTTAAGGTTTTTCGGTTTTGGGGTTTAGGGCTTTAGGGGTTTATAAGATCTTAGGGTTCAGGGTTTAGGGTACTATCGTCGATCCTGAAATCGTTTGGCCAGCCTTTGAAGCTTCAGATTGCCCCGAGATCTGCAGCCCACTGCACCAACTTCTGTAGCTTGACGGTAGAGTCCAGTGGAGAGGCCTTACAAAACGAGGCTTCCTTGGTTTCGGCTATGTTCCGCGGACGCAAGATTCAAGATTTTCAAGCTAGAAAACTGTCATCCAAAGCCCTAGGCCCTAAAGTAAAAGCCAGAAAATTTGGAATATGATTATCCTAAGCCCTTTATGGTAAATTATAAGGCATCCTACCCTGAAACCATATTCCAACTTTCTGGAGTTCCCTGTAGACCCTGTTCACAGCATCTTGGTGGGCTCGGCTCCCTTGTGGACAGACATTTTCTGATGTTCCTGGTTAGGGTTTAGAGGTGCCTGCATCCATGCTTCTGAAACCGACCTAGCGACAAACCCGCAGCTGTGCTGAAGGCATGCCCCAACTTTCAACACAGACCTGGCCCGCGACAAACGCATGCAACCAAGTGCGATTGAACTGAATCCCTAGCCCGAGACGCAAGCTTTGACCGAACAGAACACCCCGAGCCCCCCGCCCCGAGCCCGATTCCTGACCAGAATAAACCTCGCGGGGGGTTCACGAAGGCTTCCGTGGAGTCGAGCGCGAGGACGCAGCCAAGACTCGAAGCATTTCTTGGGTGATCATGTAGGGGTCGGAATGATGAGTAGCAGTATTCCTTCTAGATCCCGTTGCCATCATATACTATGCCCCAAGGCCTTATACAACTGTCTAAATGATCTATTATATAAGCCGTCCATATTATATAGTGGATTGACGATTGCTTCGTGCTTTGGGGAACAATGCATGTTGGGGTGAGGAGGAATTCGGGAAGTTGGTGGTCCCTCTGGGTTTAGGGGTAGTCGTAGTGAAACTAGAAGTTGTAGTAGCAGTAGTCAGTAGTTGTCAACCGTAGTAGCAGTGGTAGCAGAAGTAGGAGTGGCAGTAGCAGTAGCAGTAGCAGTAGTGGTAGTCGTCGTAGTAGTAGTAGTAGTAGTAGTAGTAGTAGTAGTAGTAGTAGTAGTAGTAGTAGTAGTAGTAGTAGTAGTAGTAGTAGTGTTAGTAGTCGTAGTAGTAGTAGTAGTAGTAGTAGTAGTAGTAGTAGTAGTAGTAGTAGTAGTAGTAGTAGTAGTAGTAGTGGTAGTTGTCGTAGCAGCAGTAGTAGTAGTAGTAGTAGTAGTAGTAGTCGTAGTAGTGGTAGTAGTAGTAGTACTACTACTACTACTACCACTACTACTACTACTACTACCCGTTTTGCGTGTATTTGACGCCATGCTTTTCCTGCTTTTGGGACATCTGCGACTTGGTTTCAGGGCCTAGATATACTGGTATTTACAGCATTTCCGTGGTTATTCGTTTTTATCTCTTTAAAGAAGGACCATGCAGACCCGAGCGCCAGAACGACCTAAAATACAGTCATCATCATCATCATCATACTCATCAACATCATCATACTCAGGGCCTAGATATACTGGTATTTACAGCATTTCCGTGGTTATTCGTTTTTATCTCTTTAAAGAAGGACCATGCAGACCCGAGCGCCAGAACGACCTAAAATACAGTCATCATCATCATCATCATACTCATCAACATCATCTTACTCAGGGCCTAGATATACTGGTATTTATAGCATTTCCGTGGTTATTCGTTTTTATCTCTTTAAAGAAGGACCATGCAGACCCGAGCGCCAGAACGACCTAAAATACAGTCATCATCATCATCATACTCATCAACATCATCTTACTCATCAACATCATCATTGACCTGGGGGGGGGGGTGGGGGGGGGCTAATCGCGAGCATGTTTGACATCATCATCATAACAGTAACATTCAAAACCGTCAAATTCATTGTCGCCATCAACATCATCATCACGGTGATAGACAATATCATCATACTCATCATCATCATAACACCAGCAACACTCAAAATCTTCATCATCATCATCATACTCATCAACATCATCATACTCAGGGCCTAGATATACTGGTATTTACAGCATTTCCGTGGTTATTCGTTTTTATCTCTTTAAAGAAGGACCATGCAGACCCGAGCGCCAGAACGACCTAAAATACAGTCATCATCATCATCATACTCATCAACATCATCTTACTCATCAACATCATCATTGACCTGGGGGGGGGGCTAATCGCGAGCATGTTTGACATCATCATCATAACAGTAACATTCAAAACCGTCAAATTCATTGTCGCCATCAACATCATCATCACGGTGATAGAGCCGATAAAACCCACGATCCAGGGCGCTCGGCTCACAACGACATGCGCATGCGGAAATGACGTCCCTGCCGTGTGTTTCGGACATGCATGCACCAAAAAACACAGCGTCAAATACACGCAAAGCGCGTACTACTACTACTACTACTACTACTACTACTACTACTACTACTACTACTACTACTACTACTACTACTAGTAGCGGTAGCAGTAGCGGTAGCAGTAGCAGTAGCAGTAGTGTCGTCATCGTCGTGGTAATGGTTGTGGTGACGGTGGTGGTGGTAGAAGTAACAGTAGTAGTAGTCGTCGTAGTAGTAGTAGTAGTAGTAGTAGTAGTAGTAGTAGTAGTAGCTGTAGTGCTAGTGGTAGTATTATTAGAAGCAGCAGTAGTAGTACTGCAGTACCTGGCGTAACAGTAGTTGCACTGTCGTTGCCGTTGGCGGCGTACCTTTGATAAGTTGCTAAACTCATAGAAGTCCAAGTTGCCCCTGACCGGCATATCACCTAGGAAGGACAACAACAGCAACACCAGAAGCAGCAGCAGCAACAACACCAACTAATTACAGAGTTAGAGATCCGCGACTTGTGAGACCGCCATCATAGCTAGTCGGGCATCATAGCTAGTCGCGTGGTTTCGAGAGGAGGAGCCCAATAACAAATGTACAAAACACGACACGACAACCTGACTTGCGACTGATCCTCCGTGGCAGGACATCCGTCTTGGCAGTCTCGCTGGGTTGTCCGGCATGTCCGCTCCGTTGCAGGGCATGGAGGACCAGGCTTTTGAAGCGCTTTGCTTACATAGCTTTCGTCGCTGTTCGAGGTCACTGTTGCACCGGGACTGTTGTCGTCCTAATTTTTTTCTGCTACTGCTGCTACTCGTCTCGCCGCCTGCTACTACTCTCGCTGCATCATGCAGCTGCTTCCAGTCCTGCTGCTGCGACAACTACTACAACTACTGCTACTACTGCTACTACTGCTACTACTGCTACTACTACTACTACTACTACTGCTACTACTACTACTACTCCTACTGCTACTGCTACTGCTACTGCCATAACGATGACGACGCCGACAACAGCAACTACTACAGCTACTTCTGCTGCTACTGGAACGTTTACTGTTACTGGAGCTAGTGCTGCAACCCTGACTGCTGCCCCACCCCCCTCCCCACGACGACAACAGCAATTGATGGTGAAATGCTTGGCCCAAGGTCTTCCCGGAGGATGGGCTTCACAAAGGGTGTTGGCGAGTGCGACACGGTGACACGAAACCATCCGCCACAGGCTAATGCTGTGGATAGATATACGTACAACAACAGCATCAAGCCCCACGTGTATGTTCACAACGAAAAAAATCTTAATGCTGTCGGGCCCGATGCTACTCGCTGGGTTCGAGAAGCGAAACACAAAAGAAGGCGGCAAGCCGATACTGTGGTTGCAAGCTGTCGTCTTCTCGCTGACGTGGACACAAGCAGAGCCACCACAGCCGAGTCCCACGTGTAAATGTCGTAGGCTAGGCCGTAGAACCTGGGTCGTTCTATCCAGATGTTGATCTAAGTGTCACCGTCTTGGCCTCTACGGCTATCAGTGTTACAAGTGTACGGCGCAAACTCTCAAGATGTGGAGCGACAGCTCAGTGGTTGACGGCTTGCAATCAGCATTTGCAAAGCTAACCCCGGAAACCAAAACCGACACAAAGCACCATGAACGCCAGCAAGCCGTGATTCCTTTCCTAAACCCTAAACCCTAAACCCATGAAGGAGTCATCAGATGAGACCGTGGATGAATCGAGCGATTCCGACTCAAGTACGGGCCAGGCACCGGAGGCTATGTTCTTCTTAGGGACCCTACAAGCACATAAGCACATGCATTTTATGGGGATATCCCTGCCTTATTGGGCTTCATCATGAAGGGGTTTATACGGGATATCACTATCCATTTTTTTTGCTTAAGTGCTTTTTTGGGGCCCTATCTTCAAGGATTTGATCGGCGGACTTGTAGCGAATCGTTCAACCGAGGCGACACTTCGAAGCAGCAGCCAGAATAGTCATAATCATCACTATCATCATTTTCATCATCATCGTCATCATCACCAGCGTCATCATCACCATCATCATCGCCATCACTTGCCGGTCGTCGCAGATCACCACCACCGCCACTACGACCACAACCATCAGCAACGCTGCCACAATGCAGGATCCACCAGCAGAGTCAGTCACCAGGATTGCGATCACTGCGAGCATTCTCATGTTCAGCATCGCCATTATCACAATCAGCATCACCGACGTTTTCTGTCGGCACGAAGAAGACAATCATCACCGTCCGAATCAACATCAATACCCCGTTTATCGTCGGCAGCAGCACCGCATGCCACAATTATTGCCGCGACTAGCGTTGCAATCACCATGACAAGAGGTTCTTTAGACAGGACTTTCTGAAAGGTTGCGTGCCGCAACCAGGATACCAAACTTCGAAACCGACCCGGGACATCCGAATCTCCGGAGCCAAGACCTAAACTGCAGACTAAATCGATCCCTCCAGTCTAAAGTCCATCAGTCATAGGGACCCTTAGGGGTGTAGGGGAGGGGGGGTAGGGGGCCTTAATGCCCATAATAAGGACTAATAAGGCCTATTTAAGGAAATCTAGTCCCCTACACCCTCCCCCCTACACCCCTAAGGGTCCCTATGAATCAGCAGGCGAGCGATCAAGACCTGAACCTGCCCATGTCTTCTACTACTACCACGCTGGCCGCTTGGTAAGGGTTTAGGGTTCAGGGTTTAGGGTTTAGGGTCACTGCAGAGTAGGATGGGGAGTAGAAGTGAGCTGAGTTGAGATTGCCGTACTGACGAACCCGCATATAACTTGCTAAGAGAAGCCTGATCATGCAAAGAGCTCGAAAATCTTACCTCAACGCCTCGCAGCCATTTTAATTTTGGGGTCGGAATAGTTCGTCAAGGCATTCCCTTACAGCTGCAACCGTCATGAAGTCTTCGCCAGGCCTTACAGCCCTAAGCCCTAGCCCTAAACCTTGATGCTTGCAGCAGGTTAGCACCGACTTGAAGCGAACGATGCCGGGCTGCTGCAGCCACTTCCGCTACACCCTGCGCTGCTGGATCGATACGAGTATGGTTTAGTCTAGTTTATGGCTTAGGGTTTAGACATTAAAGTTACGATAATGGTTACCAATAGAAGGTCGTTGCTATGGATACTGTTATGGTTTCTATGATACTATAATGTTTTGCTACTGAGGCCACTAGAAATGCTCAATGTCGTTGCGTCGCCGGTTTGTTTATATAGCCGACCCGGACAGTCCCAGTATGGTGCACCAGTGCAGAAGTTGTTGAGCTGGAGGAGAAAATCACACATGCAGACTCGCACGCGCAACAAAAAGCATTTTCGTGTGACGTGTTGCTGATATGGAATACAATGTGGAGTAGCATTGCAGCATGCTGGCATTGACTGCACACTTAAGCTCAGCACATTTGCATACGCAGCCGCCCGATGCAGTCTGCGAGACTGGGCAAGGCTGAGGACAACGATATTATAGTCCGCAATAGGAGAACGCAATATGCAACGTGTCAGACAGCGATGTACCAAAAGGAATGGCACCTTCTTCAGAAGAGATCTCAGTACGATGATAATCTGCTCCGGATGGACGGAGTCAGACCAACGATCTACCTGAACCCAGAATTGCAGTGACCTTATTCGGGAAACCTATTTTTTGGCAAGGTCCTACAATGACGACTTTAAGCTATCCAACAGGGAGAGTAGTTGTGCGTCTCGCTGCCGCAGCGGCACCAGGAACATCTCTGATCACTTTCTGGCGCACGATGGGCATTAAGATCTTCTTCCTGGGGGTCATGTGCTTTGCTGCAGCATTTCTCTCTGCCGCTGGCCCGGTATAATGTAGGAGCTTTAAGAGTTACTCCGGATATATGTACAGGGAACTCCAGAAAGTTGGAATATGGTTTCAGGGTAGGATACCTTATAATTTACCATAAAGGGTTTAGGATAGTCACATTCCAACTTTCTGGCTTTTACCTTACAGTTGTAGTACGTTGCCACGCTGATGGGTTTGTCGCGTTGATGTGGCCAGGATCGGCTCTTTTGTTGGGTGGATAGAACCCAGACCTTCCAAAATCCCTTAATTAAGGAATATACCTTAAATTATAATAGGATCCCTAATAAGATTTAAGGTATATTCCTTAATTAAGGGATTTTGGAAGGTCTGGGAATATTCGGCTTCGAAGTTCTGTGGGTAGAACACCTTACCCGTAGGCCCCAAAGTAGTTCCTTTTTGGGATTACCTTATAGGATTCTATATACGAACCCCAAAAAGCAACTACTTTGGGGCCTTAGGGTACACCCTCAACTACTGTGGGTTCCTAAAGCCTCTTACCTACTCATGCCGGCATGCAGAGATGATTTTGTGTGCGGACCCGTGCATAAATCTACCCCCATCGAAGTTGTACGGTTTACAGTAGCCGCCGATGACTATCTTACGGCATGGTGTCAAAGGTATCGTGTCAACGACCGTGCTGTTTCGCAAGTTGCTATGCTGCCCTTTGCGGTTCTTCCGTTACATTTACAGCACAGTACAGAATTGTATCGTGTTGCATCGTACGATGTGTGCTGAAGGATCTGATGTATTCTGCAACATTCTATAGCAGACATGGATACTTTGGGGATCCAATGTGGAGACCTACCCCTATAGCATATATCTCTGTCGTGGTCATAGTTGGTAACTGTTGCGCCTGGCATCAACCCCGATGGGCGAGTGGGACGGGTTCTTAGTTCTCACCTTCAGTTTCTTTGTGCTGCTAGTGGGAAGCCCAAGACGCTTGCCTTGAGAGTGAGAGGTCCAAGTGCCAAGCAGTCACGTGAAGCGAAACCTGTCAAGAGCCCTTTTGGTGTGGATGCTGTCCATTCAGGGTGCCTTACGTCCGTGCCGCTTGCTTCCTTGCACGGTTTTCAATCCCATCAGAACGTCGCGGGAGAGTCGCGTGGGAGGCTCGTGCTTCGTCGAACCGCCCAGGTCATGGACGCTATCATTTTCGATTCGCCTCCCTGGTCAGCCACGTCCTTCCTCAATGCGCAGAAGCTTGGATATGTCTTAGCCACGCAATTTTGCGGGTCATCTTTGTTGAGAGTTCTTGTTATTCCTGGATTCCTGGGCTCACCCAAACAAACCTAGCATTATAGTCTCCATGGTAGTTCCTTTTCTGGTTAACCAAAATCTCCATTATAGGATCCTAACCATAAAACTGGTTAACAAAAGAAAGGAACTACAGTGGAGGCTATAGGTATTCTGCACCCCCGCCACCAAAGACGATGCCGGAAGCCCACAGCTGCATAAAAGATGCTCGCTCTACACCGCCACCCTCAATGTTTTAAGCCTACTATAGAGGCCTGAACAATTACCTATACTACTTCGGGGGTTCCTTACTATAATTAAAGTATAATGGCTAAACCCTATTCTAATTATCAAAGGCCCCTATATTAAGCTCCCCCATCGCCCATCCTGACCCCTTAAAACCGTTAAGTAAACCCGCAGTCTCAAAAGCCGCGAGTCACAGACCCGAACCTGAAGAGTAGCTGAAGGATCGCTCTTGCCCTGCTGATTGCGGTCTACTCTTTGCAGTGCCTTGGTTGCACTGCTTTGCAGGAGGCTTTTGAGGCTTTTGTGCGGTTCTTCGATGCTTGGGGTTTTGGGTCGAAGGGTTTTGAGGTGCAGCGGTTTCATTTTTTTATATCACACCCAAGAGAATATGTACAATCAATTATAACAGTATTCTTACTATGGTTCTAAGGGGGGTATAGGTTTAGGGTTTCGGGCTGAGGGCTGGTAAGTTCACCGTTTCGGGCTTTAGCGCTTGATTTGCAGGGCTTGCGGTGGTTCGGGCTCTGAGTATGAGTTTTCTATCGTAGATTACTTACGAAGTCCATAAGCCCAATGTATAATTACACCCAAACCCTACTGGTTCTACCTCTTGAGGCCAAAATTGAAGCCTAAAGAATCCCGAAGGGAAGCTGCTGATAATTATTGAGTGTGTGGCATTGATATTGCACCCCTAAGCCCTAAACCCTTAACCCTGAATCCTCAGCTGAGAAGTGAGGATCCAGTGAGGATCCGTTCCAACACAGACAGGCCGTGGTGCTCACAGAAGCGAAAAAAGCCTCCAAGCAGACCCCTGAACGGGAACCCTATAAAGGCGGTTGACAAACATATTCAAAAAGACCCTATAAAGGAATATAAAACATCAGCAAAATTCTTCAAGAGCTCCGAGGAGGTGTGGCAGTAGAGCCGCAGATCCCGTTGTGCTGTAGCTTCAGCTCCGGGTGACAGAATCAAATCAAGACGGACAGGCTTTAGGGACCTGCACCTTGAAGTCGACAAAGCGTTTAGGGCTTAGGGTCAAAACATGTCAAAACCACTGGTTTCTGAGCCGAGACTTCTAAGCTGTCAGTTGCAATCTCACACAGCCAGCAGCCCAAAACAGGCAACGTTTTAGCGAGGCTTAACCCTTAAGCCTAACGCCTAGACTGAACACTTTCACACCTAAACCAAAAAGCCCTTAGCCCTTTAGCCTCCAAAATCCCAAAACCTGAAACCGTGAACCCTAAACCATACAATCTGCAAGTTTTCGTGTCTGTGAGGAGCCCCACCTGAAGCTGGCAACGAAAACACTAGCACTATCACAACAACAAGTTGTAGAGAGAAGCATTAGTACTATCATAATCGCCATCATCATCATCATCAAATTCACCATCACCATCATCATCAGTATCATCATAATTATGGGGTTCTGTTGAAGCATACTTGTAGAGGGACTATAATGCGAGACTGTGTTGAATCACTCCTCTGAGGAGCGGTTTCAGATTCAACAAGTAACTAGTGATACATCCAGGGCCGGCCCTGTGCTAGTTGAACCCGTAGTCACTGTAGTCCCCCACTCCATCATCTGAAGATCCCTAAACCCTAAACCCAAACGCGAGCCTTGACGGCGAGTCTCAGGCTCTTCAGCAACGATCAGGAGATGTACTGGCGCGAAGCTGGGCTCTTGTGAAGGAGTTTGGTTCAAGTTACCATGATTTAGGGTTCCTTTAAGGGTTTTATAAGGGTTTAGGGCAGTTTAGGGGTTAAAGATTTTAAGTAAGGTTACCATAATAGGGATCTATAGTAAATAATATGGCTTCCTTGTTATGGTAGCTTAAACTAAATCCCTTAAGAAGAACCCTAAACCTCTTTATCATACGTTAATTTAAACTCTAATGTCCCCAACTGGACAAGGCAAGTTTCGGGGTTTAGCTGGCCAGACCCCCCCGAGCGCGCGCCCCAGACACCCCCCTACCCCCAACTAGACAAAGCAACTTTCAGGGTTTAAAGTTTAGCTGGCCAGACCCGTTGGTGGGCCGCCACCCATGGTTGAACCGAAAACTTGTGAAATGTTTCGCTTAGTGGTAATGCAGAACATGTGTCTGTTGTGTAGTTTCTGTATGATTTTGATGTATATTCATAAAATGAGTAGGTCGACGGCATCTTCTCTGTGAAAAATCGACATCGACAGTTTCAAGCTTGGTTTAGTTCAAGTTAACGATGTTCATGTTATGCTAATGTTCGGTGGATAGTAGTTTTAAGCTGTAAATGAAGGTAAAACTTTGTATGTTCTTAAGGTTATGGGATTCTAAGGGTGGGTGGGTGTTATTTCTAAACCGTAAACACAACTCTACTTTGAAACTGCTCGATCCGGAGCTGCTGAACCCTAAACGCTAAACCTTAAACCCCTAAACCCTAAACCCTAAACCCAGGAAGGTTACCATAATAGGGATGTATAGTACGTAATATGGCTTCCTTATTTTTTGTAGCTTAAACTAAATCCCTTAAGAACCCAGGAAGCAAGCCATGGGCTGAACCGTTTCGCCTTCTTCGCCGGGCGAGCGCTGGTGGCTGGGGAGCCGATAGAAGGGGATGTGGCTTTCGAAGGGTTTCCTAGGGGCGTGTTATGAGGGTTTAGGGTTTAGGGATGTTTAGGGTATGCTACAAATCCCTAGGCCCTAGTAGTAGAGTAGGTAAGCCTTTTCTGGGTAGTATAGTCCCTATAGAATCCCTATATAGCCAAGAAAGTTAATTAACCTTCAGTTCCCCATGATGCCCGACAAGGAGGGTTTTGGATGGTGCTGATGAAGATACAGATGTTTCTGATGATGAGGGTGGTTGCGATGGTGATGATGAGGATGACGAAGACGACGGTGATCATGATGGTCGGGATCGTGATGTTGAACATTGCCATGAAGCCATGGGCACTACAGCGTTAGCACCTGTTCGCAGTAGTAGTAGTAGTAGTAGTAGCAGTAGCAGTAGCAGTAGTAGTAGTAGTAGTAGTAGCGTCAGTCAGCACTCGGTTTCCTTTTGCCCAAAACCCTAAGCATTGCAGCGGAAAGACCTCTGCCTGCGTCGAGAGAAGTCTGTCCCAGGTCAACACCTTCGACTGGCTGTTGCTGACCTTCTTCTTTCTGCTGGTCTACTTCTCTATCGCACGCCCGATTCTGGCAACTCAGCTCAACTTGATGGTGTCGGTTTCTGTAGCCCTACATCTTTTACACCATCCCCATGAACTATCCGGATTGGTCGATGTTTTGAATTTGCCAGAAAACAGGGCACCCCAGCAGAGAGGTCCTACAGTCCTACATAGTGGGGATCTTGAAACCAAGAAGGCATTCCTCATATTCAGCAACCCCCACATCAGAAGCTGTGGCATCAGGGACTGGGGCATCATCAGATGGGGATAGTTGAAAAAATTAGACTCAGGTCAGACTCTGTGAAGCCTGAGCCCAACCTGAGGATTCAGGGTTTGGGTTTACGGGTTAGAGTCTAGAGTTTACGGGTTGCGGGCTCAGGGTTGAAAGCTTAGGGTTTCGTGTGGTTTAGGGTCGGGTTTGCTTCGCTGGCAGTTTTGGCCTCACAGCTTGGGCCTGGGTGAAACCACCGACATTCCACCCTAAACCCTAAATCCTAAGCCCACCGCCGCGGCCCTTGAAGCCATGGCCTTCGATCCTGAAATCGAGTTTCCATAAAATATACTAGAAGAGGCTTCCTATGAATATATAAGGTTTCTATAAAGGATACGATGAGAATTACTATAAGACTTCAAAAAGCCCCCCCCCCCCCCCCCCCAAACCCTCATGAGCTCTCACACCCAGAAGTCCGGTACATCTCAGAGCCACCAAGAAGCCCCAAACTGAACTCGAAACACCGCCAGGCATTTGAGGAGTACATCTGGCCCTTCTTCTTAGTATCGTATGTGGCCTCTGGGTGGGGCTACGCGCTCTCGCGACTCGGCTGCAGATTTGGCGATTGCTACGGCAATATATTCAGCTGAGAGTTTCAGAGTGTCTATGTTTGTGAAAGTGTGAAAGTTTGGAGACTGAGGATTCGCTTCGGCAGGAGGGTGTGGCTGCAAGAAGTTATGAAGTAGGTCTGAGAGTTCGGAGATTTGTTTGCAAGGTTCACGGCACCCGGCACCTGCCCACCCCGGAACTCAATTTCATTGAAATTGAGTGTTGTGCCGCTCGTACTTGGAGTGCAGTTGTGCGCAAGCAAAGCTTGAAATGTGGAGGTGCTGCTTGCCCGTGGAGCTTGGTGCCTTCATCAGCTCTATCCTGATGTTCATGATGGGAGGCGTCGCAATGAGAAGAAGCTGCCGTCTTCCTTGATGAACGGAGGTCTTTAAATCCTAAACGCTTTCGGGGGTGCTTGAGTAGCTTATGGGTTCGCAACTGCACTCAGTGTTCGGGGCTTTACGATAGTACAGGCCACGCCGCAAGTTTTACCACCTTAAGTCCTTGTACAAAGACCCGGTCGAAGAATTATGGTCAGAGATGTAAGATGGTCACACAGGCAGACATATACAGACAGACAGCCTGACAGACGGACGGACGGACGGACAGACGGACAGACAGACGGACAGACGGAGACAGAGAGAGAGAGACAGATGGATAGATAGATCGGTCGATAGATCGACACATAGAAACATGGACAGATGGGTATCTGTACCTATGTACCTATATATAAAAATATATGTAATGTCCGTATACACATGTATATGTACCTTCTCATATCTTTCTATCTATATATATATATATATATATATATACGCCGCTCCGTTTGAGTGCGCGCATCTTTTTATGTAGACTCGCATTGGTGGAAAGATAGGTGCAGTGTCTCTTAGGCTGAGAAGCATCTGGCATGAGCTAGCAGGGAGAAGCATCCCGAAGAGACTGGAGCCCTCAACCCTAAACCCTGAACCCTGAACCCGAAACCCTCAAACCTTAAACCCTAAAACCCTAAGCCCTAACCTAAACTACATAAACCCTAAACCCTAGGCCCTGAACCCTGAAAAAAAAAGATCCTAAACCCTAAACCCAATGCATGCCTCAGCGAGAGGAGACTCAGTGGGAGGGTTGGGTCTAACATGTGTAAAAAACTAACCCTACTTGAAGGCTCATGGGACTTAGTAAGTAAGGTTATAAGTAGGTTATAATTAGGATAACCCCACTTAGGGGACTTATAACCCCAATTATAACCTACTTGCTAAGTCCCATGATCCTCTAAGTAACCCTATGAGGCATCCTGGGTCTCCCCATGCAGATGGCCGACTTCCTGAACGGCGGCTTTTTCGAGTGCCCGTGCTCACCTAAAGGATCGTGGGACTTAGTAACTAGGGTTCTCTAAAGGGCTCCTTTTAAAGGGATCTATAGGGGTTCTATAAGGGGGGTTTAGGGTCTACTGAAAAGGTCGTGGGACTCAGTAACTAAGGTTATAAAGCAGGTAACTATACTTATAATTTCTTATAGCCCCACTTAAGGTAGTTATGACCATACTTACTAAGTCCCATGAACCTCCAAGCATCTCGCAGAATCCGTTGGGTTTTGCGTCGAGCCATTCACTGGGTTTCATCGCATGGCAACCCTAGAAATCCTGAAGCTGCGAATCCCAGCGGTACACGTGGGTTTTACTGTCCACAACCTACTTGGAGGATTAGGGGACTTAGAAAGGAAGGTTATAGGTACCCTAATGGGGGGTTATAGGTAGTTATAAGTATAGTTACCTTATTTATAACTCTAGTTACTGAGTCCTATGATCCTTTCAGTAGACCCTAAACCCCCCTTATAGAACCCCTGTAAATCCTTTTAAACGGAGCCCTTTAGAGAACACTAGGTACTAAGTCTCATGACCCGTTAAGTACACCCTAAACCCTACCTGACCCGTGCCCTTCTGCTTGGATACCCCACTTAGGGGGCTTATAACCCCAACTATAACCTACTTACTAAGTCCCATGATCCTCTAAGTAAGCCCTTACATGCTGGCCCGTGCCCCCTTCTGCTTGGATTTCTGAGGATTGTGGTCAGCAGCATCTCCTTCACTCGATGGAGCGTATCCATGAGCTTCCTGGTGTCTCGTCGGGCAATTCACGCGAGGGTCCCTAAGCCCTATAAGCTCTAAGCCCTATTTAAATGAGGGTCCCTAAGCCCTATAAGGGGTTAGGGATTAGGGTTTAGGGTTTTATCTGAACCCTAGGCCCTAAACACCTCTAAACCCCAAATCTCGAAGACTGGGAAGGAATTTTCCTGCGGCCTAGTGCCGTTCTCAACGACGAAGCGCAGACGAGGCTTGTGAGGCTCCCAAAAGGTCCTACATAACTAGAAAGCAGGGTCTCTATATACAGCAGAAATTACGAGAAAGTAGGGTTCTACATGGCTCTATAATCGAAATTACTATTTAATTCGGGTTTGGGTAACTATCCCCCATACGGGTTCTTAGGGACCCCCTGAAGCCGCTTTCCCAAGACGTCGGAGGTCAGTCAGAGCCTTGTACTACTGCAGGAGCTTTAATAACTAGAATAGGGTGGGGGGTATACTATACTAAAATGAGAATAAGGAAATATAAAACCCTACTTAAAGGATCATGGGACTTAGTAACTAGAGTTATTATTAAGGTAACTATACTTGTAATTACCTAATAAGGAACACCCAAAGCTAGATTATCTAGGCCCCTACATTGCCAGGGGAGAGCTCGAAACCGTCGAAATCCCGACGAAGACCCAAATCAGGAAGTCAGATCTAGAGGTGATCCTGAGGTTCGAGAAGACCGGTCGGATTCAGGGGTGTAGGCCCCTACAGTAAACCCCATAAAGTTGGAAACCTAGTTAAGGCCAAATAGTGCTGGGTTTCCTTATACATTAGTCTTAAGGATCGAGGCTATTGGGTTTCCAACTTTTGGCCTGTAGCCCTAAACCCTAGCGGTTCAGGGTTTGGGGTTCCAACCTAAGTTGGCGAAGACTCAAAGACCGTGTCTAAGGCCTAGCAAAAAGCACCCCCCAAGGCAGCTGCCACGAAACAGTTGTGCAGCATGAAAACACAACTACGGCAGCCAAAGCTCGAGGCATGTGACCGGATGTTGAGTTTTTGTCATTTTTGCCCATGACTTCAGGAATATGTCACGGAGTATCCTCCTGATCCGGAGACTTTGTCTCAAATCGACAGCTACCAGCTCACCAAGTTCAAGGATGCATACGATGGGGCACACTTTCTCCTTCCTTGCGAGGCACGGCTGGGTCTGCATGAAGTTGATAGGGGTTTAGGGTGTAGGGTTTAGGGTTGGTAGGAGGAGTGCCTAGAAGAAAGTGCCAGAGTTTGCAGTTTGGGGCTTGCGGTTCTTGCAAGGGGTTGGGGTTTAGGGTTTTTGATTGTAGGGTCTCGTGCAACTAGGGCTGCTAAAGGTTGTCCGCTATCCTAAACTCCTAAACCCTCCCCCTAAACCCTAAACCCCAAAGCCTGGAGCCTGAAACCCTAATCCCCAAAATCCTAAACCCTAAACCCCCTGCAGGATTCGCAGTATTGGTCCGGACTGCTGGCTCTCGTATTGCAGGGGTCGGTGCTGAGGGTGGTCGCCTACCTGGGACTTCGCTTTACAAACCGCGCCAGGCAGATCTGAGAGCTCCGCACCTTCGATACTTAAAGGTTCCTTAAAGGTATCTATGGGGTTTAGGATTTAGGGTCTACTTAAAGGATCATGGGACTTAGTAGCCTTAAAGGGATCTATAGGGTTCCCTATAAGGGTTCCTGAAAGGTATCTATGGGGTTTAGGGTTTAGGGTCTACTTAAAGGATCATGGGACTTAGTAACAGGGCTCCATTTAAAGGGATGTATCGGGGTTCTATAAGGGGGGTTTAGGATCTACTTAAATGATCATGGGACCTAGTAACTAGGGTTATAAATAAGGTAACTATACTTACAATTCCTTTTGACCCCAATTAGGGTACCTATAACCTTACTTACTAAGTCCCCTGATCCTCCAAGTATTCAATCCCGAAGTCCAGACCCCAAAAAATCTTACACCGGTTTAGGGTTTAGGGTTAATTAAGGGTTCAGGTTTTAGGGCAACAGTTTACTATTCCCAAATGATCAGAAGTTCTGCATATGTCAGTTTTAGGTTCCCGGATAAGTTAGGAGTAGTTGGAGGCTCCGTCTATGCACCAACCCCCGTGACAAGTCCTTACCATGGATTCCCTCCATTGTAGTTCCGATTACCGACTACAAGATGTCCGTGCTTACATTGTCTCACCCATAAAAACTGATCAATGAAGGAACGGGCTTTCACTGGTGACATGTATCTATGCTAGATGCCTTCGTGATCACCGTCTTATCTGATGTGGAGTTGATGGTGGTGGAGACTTTTTTGTAGCCAATCTTGTAACGTTTGACACGTACATCATTATGGACCACGTCCTTGGCCACACTCCACTGGCGAAAATTCATCTATGTTTTGGGGATCGGAGGACTCTGGGCGACTGAAGTCCCAGCCCCAATATAGGGGCCGAAATATCTGCCAATATTATAGTATAATATTCTCCAAAACCCTCTTCTAGTTATTAAGGCCCCTGTACTAAACTCGAAAAGGTTTGAAGATGGTCTGGGGAATCGCACGCAGACGACGCAGAGCTCTCAGGGACATGGGACGTCGTTGCCTGTGCCTAGCCGAAACGGTGAGGTTCAGCGACTGGTGTAGACTGTGCACGCGGCAAGAGCTTTGGCTCTATTTCCTACATCAAGACCAAGCCTTCGTAAGCCCTAAACCCCACTGTAAGCTCATCCTAGGCCTTAAACCCTCAGCCCATAAATAAATCGCTCAGACCCGAATATGCTCCTTGGCGATATGTTGCTTGAATTTCGAGCTTTTGCCCTTCAATCCGTTTCAATTCCCACTTATTGCAGCAACCACGAGAGTTCAGTTCCACCTCGCCTGTCCACTATAGGGGCCTGAATAATTACCAATACTATTTTGGGGGTGAGTCACTATAAGTTATAAGTGTAGTCTACTGGGCCCCAAACCCCTATTCTAATTGTTGGAGCCCCTAACATAGACTTCACGGCTTCGGTTCAGGACCTGGCCATCGACCCCAAGTGCATAAACCCGGACCCACGAGGTTCAGAGAATCAGAAACTCGCACCTAGAATTTCGAATAGCAGGATCGTTGATAGATGGGGCCTCATGAAGGAACCCAAAGTTGACGCAGGAACTCTATTCTAGGGGCCTTAGTAATTACCAACACTATTTTGGGGGCTCTTTGTTAGAATTATAATATTATAGGCCCCAAAACCCCATTCTAACTATTACTTTAAAGCGCCATATACAGACGGAGGTGCCTGGACCTTTGGGTTTCACTATAGTTTACCCTAAGTACGCCTCAACTATCCGGCCAATGTCCAGCAGCTCGCAGCTGTCAAAAAAAAGCGAGCATCTGTACTTTTGGTCCCTGAAGTATATGGGTGGTTGCCAAAATTGGTCCCTTCTTGGGTCCTTAATATACTACGGCACCTAATATTCAGGGTACCCAATGATTGACCATAATCTTGACAACTAGCCATATGGGGTCGAGGATGGTCACCTGACCTGATTGCAGATGAGCTCTTGCTTTGTTGCTCGAAGGTTTGGGAAGTCTTAATGACGTTCTTATTGTATAGTTCTGGTATCGTCTAGCTGTGCTAACGCCAGCGGCACCGTCCCTACAGGTGAGACTATAGTAATCAGTGGTTTAGCAGTTTAGCACTAGCAAGGACATGGTATGATATGATATGAAATATACAAAATGACATGAGCACCCATAAGAACAAAGATAGCAGGCGTTCCTGCTTTATCAGAAGCTGCGATGGCAATACCTTCAAGAATCGCAAAGAAGTCAGATAGTATCGTTACCAGGGGCTCCTCGTACTTGCGGATGGTACAAGCAGTTGCAAGTTTCAGTTCCCTGAGCATGTCTGTGTCGAGTTTGGGTCCTTAGCTACCTGACCGGGTTCTTTTTGAGGAATTAAGTTTGAACTACCATACCATGCAAGCCCTTCTATGCATTACAGATCCCTGCTTTGGTAACGAACTAAATCCGTAACAAGAGCCCGGTTGAGCTTTCTTTTGCGAAGAGGTCCCGGCAGGCATCCCGGGAAGATCCTAGTATAGCGGCCCTAATAATTAGAATAGGATTCTGGGGTTCCTTGTTATAAGTTCTAATTATTAGTTAAGGCCCCTACATCAGTAATTCTCAGCTGCCTGTGTTGAGGGAGAGCTGTGTCGGTTTCCACTTATTGTCGTTGTCGCAATCATGCTGCAATTTCCGCCAAAACCCTAGTCCAATTCTTGAGGCCCCTATACTAACAGACTAAACTGACTAAACCCTTCCAGGAACCCTGTAAGGGAACTGTATCCTAAACCCTAAACCGTATAAACCCTCACTATTCTAGGCTCTTGGAGGACCGAGGAGCTTTGCAAACACACCTTTTAAGTCAGGGGATGCTCTTGTCAAGGGTCCTTATAGCAAGGACCAGCTCAGTTTCTGGGTGTCCCTGTTATCCGGTTCTTACTATGTAGGGTTCTGAGGAGCCGTTTACCATCCCCTGCTTCTATGCGTCTTGACCCAGCTTCCCTTAATCCCCAGCCTAGGCCTTGGCCCTAACCCTGGGCATCAAAATCGCCTAAAAGCCTTATATAGTATGGTCTTTGGGCCCAAAAGCCTTAATATATGAGTCCTTAGATCCCCAGGGTAAGTTGCAGGCTCTGAACCCCAGACCCGCGAGACACTCAACCTTATCATTATCAGTGACACTCAACCTCAAGGGGTGCTTTAAGGGATCTATGGGGGCTTCCTTTAAGGCGGCGTACTATGGGGGTTCCTGTAAGGGGTCCCTTATCAGTATCTGTTCAGGGCACTGTTTCGGGATGAGTCCTTGGAAGGCACTATCCGCGACGAATTCCTTGCCCGAACCATCAACCCTGAACCTCTGACTTGGTTGGAGTGGAGGGAACCCCGAAAGCCCTCAAGCCCGAACGCCGTAATCTCGAAAACCCCGAAACGCTTGCTGCTTCGCGATTCCCCGTGATGTTGAGCTGCGTGCCAAGGTTCCAGTTGTACACCGGCCGCAGCCCTGAGCATGCCTTGCCTAATTCGGGTCTCATATTGGGGGTGCGGGGGTCCTTTACAGATACTAAAGACTCTATGTCCTGTTTAATGTTGACCTTACAGAATTTAGAGCTTGGGGTTTAAGATGTAGGGGCTTGGGGAACATGAGGCTTTGACACTTATAGATAGAGGTCTTTTGAACAGTGCTGAAAGCTTCTGCGACAGGAGTTAAGGGGTTGGGTGGGTGATGGCGGGGTTTCGTATCTCCGTGTGCGGTACCCTTTCGTGACGACTTTCTGTTGAAGTTCCTCCATCATCTTGTTTCCCTGCAAATCCAGGAAGCATTCGAGAATAAAGCTACACCTTATTCTTTCTTAAATCCTAAACTCTGAGGTGGAATCATCGGGCCATCCTGTGGCAGCAAGATTGACCATGGCGTCCTCCTTGTTGGCTACGGCACCGATGGAGGATTCACTCAGGGATTCTGGGATTCAGGGTTTAGGGGTTTGGGTTGAGGGTTTGGAGAGGGAGAGGGAGAGGGAGAGAGGGAAAGAGCGGGAGAGAGGGGAGAGCGAGGGAGAGCAAGGGAGAGCGAGGGAGAGTGAGGGAGAGAGGGAGAGCGAGGGAGAGGGAGAGCGAGAGGGAGAGCGAGAGGGAGAGCGAGAGGGAGAGCGAGAGGGAGAGCGAGAGGGAGAGCGAGAGGGAGAGCGAGAGGGAGAGCGCGAGGGAGAGCGAGACGGAGAGCGAGAGGGAGAGCGAGAGGGAGAGCGAGGGAGAGCGAGAGGGAGAGCAGGGACATGGAGCAAGTGTGCTGGAGTTGGAGTGAAGCTTAGATAGGCTGCAACGATGCTCTGTGGGTGTTTTGGAGGGAGTTCGGCACTTGGGTTCAGTCTGCGGCTTATTGAGGAACAGGAATTTAGTTTGTAGTTTATGGACCCTGAGAACCTTTTGAGCACGTTTGGGTTCTGTGCCTAAGCCTTCCGTAAGAAGACCCCTGACACTGAAATTGTCACGAAGTCAGAGGCGAGTTTGTTTCGGCATGCAGCTTGCTATAGGGGCCTTAAGTATTACCTATACTATTTTGCGGGTTCCTTCTTATAGTTATAGTTTCATAGGCCCAAAACCATATTCTAAGTATTGGCCTCTACATTAGCCAGGTACCAAACTCTAAGGCTGCAACTACCCCAGATGTCGGACACGCCGCGGCCAGGAACGAACTACTGGATCATCAAGAACTCATGGGGCGTCCAATGGGGAGAAAGTGGCATCCTGCCAGCAGATATAGAATGCTCTCTCTCTCTCTCTCTCTCTCTCTCTCTCTCTCTCTCTCTCTCTCTCTCTCTCTCTCTCTCTCTCTATATATATATATATATATATACACACATTCACACATCTATACTTATATGTATATATATATATATATATATATATGTATATATATATGTATATTTATCTTTGCCATACACATATACAAGTATGTGTATGTATGTATGTATGTATGTATGTATGTATGTATGTATTTATGTATGTATGTATGTAGGTATGTATGTATGTATGTATGTACGCGCTTATGTATGCATCGTTCACATGAACAAATCATTTCAAACCATACACATGTACATATACGCACATATAAACATGTGTGAAAGTGTTGTTGTTGTCGTTATGGTTACTGTACCACTACTACTACGACGACGACTGCTACTGCTACTACTATTGCTGATTATGGCCATTAGTATGACTATGGTTATCATTCATCATCTTTTTGCGGGCGAAGGACCCAAGACCTCGAGTCGTGCGGCCTAGACGATGAAATCAAAGGGGGGGGGTTATCGGAATCTAGTGTCTTTGGCTTAGGGTTCAGAAGTTTAGGGTCTGCTGCACTTCACGACGAGTTTTAGCCTTTTTTGTGGAGGTACATACAAGTTCTGTCGAGAAGGTGAAACTTCTCACAGCAACAACCACCGCTCAGACACCACCACGACCAATACAGGAGCCTGAACAACTACTACCAGTATTCCCCGGATTCCGAGCAGCACAACGTACCCCCATATTTCTCCCAGAGCCCTGAACGCTGGACACCCTCAACCATGACGTGCCATCATGCTGATCTTGCAGGATTCTCTGCTTCAGTTAGAGTGTATACGGTTCGTTCCACACTTTCGATTCTATCCTACATCAGGATTTTGAAGAGTCTTGAAGTGTCATGTATTCCACGCTAAGCAGGATGTATAGGCGAAAGGTTTGGGATGCGGTTGCCGAGTTGTTTGCGGAGACCCTAATATAGTGCCCTACATAGTAGGTAGGATCCTTGTTATAAGGAGCCCAAAACAATGTAATTACCCCCAAATTTTCGGAAGCTCCCATATCAGGCTTCGGCCGTCTCCAGCGGGGTGTCAGCGGGGAAACAGGATGGGGCGCATGTTGGCCTTTGACATTGCACTGAAGCTTCGGGACTTGCGCGAAGGTTTGGGGTTTTGGGTTTTGGGTTTAGGGTTTTGGGTTTAAGGTTTTGTGTTTTGGATTTAGGGTTTTGGGTTTGGGTTTTAAGGTTTAGGGTTTAGGGTTTAAGGTTTTTTTTTATGTTGGGGTTTGGGGTTTAGGCTTTAGTTCTGAGTTTGAGGTTGAGGAGTAGTTTTTGAGCAGAGGCGGTGGTTGCTGCTCGTGTTGGGCGTGGGCTCTTCTGCCTTTTTCAGTTTAGTCCCGGGCACAAAGGAGTTTGGACAGTTTATGCAGCTGCCGTGCTTCGTTCGACCGGTTTTCGAACAAGGAATGCACAGGTATTGCAGGTGCAGCCACATTTGGTCGGTGACGCCAACGTAGTCACAGTTTGAGTGGGTTGGACGTATCTTTTCGCCAGAAGTGTCCAGAAAGACTTTGTTGTTTGATAATGTAGAAGCCTGAATTGAAGCTTTACCAACACTCTTCCCTATCTTTCTTGATAATGGTTCTATCATGACATACCCCCCAACCATGTTCCAAGTATGAAGGCTTCCACAGCAGGTGGTTTCAAAAGATTCCGTTGCCTCCGGGCTGTCCCAAAACCCTAAACCCTGAAAAACCTCGGGGGCCCCCTTGGTGAATCGGAACGCACGAACCGTGCATCGCGGCGCAGCTCAGCTCCACCCAAAAGCCGCAATGTAGGGGCCTTAATAATTAGAACCGGGTTGTGGTGGGTCCTTATCAATTGTGAGTATAGTACAATATACCCCCCAAACCCCATTGAAATCATGATGGCCCCTACATTACATAACCCTGAACCTGTCAGACGCCCTAGGCCGTAGAACCAACAGATCCCAAGCCCGAAACCTAACCTGCAAACCCCTTGTAGTATACAGAGAACCCAAGCCCAAAGCCCCTATCACGTCTTTGGTTTAGGGTTTAGGGTTGAGGCCTCCCAGAGAGCCCAATACCCGTTCAATACCCCTTAATTGAGGAATATGGCTTAAATTATAAAGGGCTTTATATCAAGATTTAAGCTATATTCCTTAAATAAAGTGGAGGGCTCTCTGGGTTTAGGGTTCCCGAGCCTTCTTCCCTGTTGCAGGTGAGTGTGGGATCCTCTCGCAACCGGCCTACCCGGTTCTGGACAAATCCAAGGCCCAGTTTGGCGCTGCAAGCAGGGGTAATCTAGGGATCTCAATAAATAGAGCAGGGTTCGGTAGAATGTGATACTATATTCATTTAAAAAAAAAGGAACCTCCAAGAGGGTTTAGGCCTATTAAGGTCGTTTGATGCAGCTTTCAGGGTTCATTGGGCTAGGGCTTGTGATCCGTGGCTCAGCTTCCGCTTAGTCATCGAGCGCTGGACGTTGTAGAGGACGGCGATGAAGAGCTTCTCGGAGGAGTTATCTCTAGATCTTCATGCATCCTTCTAGGAGATGTCCCTCAATCATGGGCATGCCAGACCACCGCACTGCACACCCCCACACATCATCGTGATTGTGGTGATGGTCACCATGGACGTAAACTCCATCATCGTCGTCGTCGTCATCATCATCATCATCATCACGTTCATGCTGTTGATCTGCGTAGCAGCGAAGAAGCTGATTATGACCATGGACCATGGTTGTGGCCCGATGTCCATGCTGACCCTTGAGCTGTGTGTTCATGGTGGTTTTTGTGGTCTACACACTATTTACTCCTTTACTTCTAACCCTGAGCCCTAAGCCCTAAACCCTTATTTGCAGGGCTCTGGGTTTGTCAAGTCGTACAGGACAGCTGCCCCCCCCCAAACCTTCCGCTGCTAGGACTAGGGTGCTTAAAAGAAGAAGCAACTTATTTTTCCTTGACCCTAAACCCTAAACCTTAAACCTTAAACCCTAAACCCTAAACCCTTCTTTTTCGTCCCTTTTCGGATGATTTCGGGCCAGGTGGTGCCTGGCAGCTGGGACCCGGACCCGGGTACCATCGCCTCTGGGCCCTTATAATAAGGATCCGACTATTTAGGGCACTGTATTAGGGTCCCTCATTTTCGGAAACTCCCAGCAGAAGTGATCTTTGAGAGTTTTAGGGGTGTAGGGCTCATGGGTATAAGCGATATAGAGCGTCGGCTGCGATTTTTGAGAGTTTTAGGGGTTTAGGGTTCATGGGAAATAGCGGTATAGAGCGCAGGCTGCCATTTTTGAGAGTTTAGGGGTTTAGGGTTCATGGGTATACGCGATATAGAGCGTAGGCTGCCATTTTTGAGAGTTTTAGGGGTTTAGGGTTCATGGGTCTAAGTGGTATAGAGCGTAGGCTGCTATTTTTGAGAGTTTTAGGGGGGTGGGTTCATGGGTATAAGCGATATAGAGCGCAGGCTGCTATTTTTCAGAGTTAGAGGTTTCGGGTTCATGGGTAGTGTAGGGGCCTTAATGATTACCTACACTATTTTGGGGGTTCCTTATTATATTTATAGTATACTGGGCCCCAAAACCCAATCCCGACTGTTAAGGCCCAGATAGTATAGGGCTCAGGCTGCTAGGAGGCCATAGCAAATTGGAGGGACATATCCTGGAAGTACCCTGATTAGGGCTGTGACTGTGGTGATCGATGAATGTAGTATAGTAGGATCCCTCATAAGGGATTTAGGGTATCGGGTTTACGGGTTACAAGGACCGCCTTTACAACCTTTCAATTTTTTGAAGTCTTAGGGGCTTTCAGTATTAGGGTCTCATGGCAAGGCGAAGGTTGGTTCCCTAAACCCTAAAGGGAACTCCAGAAAGTCGGAATATGGAATAATGGCAGGATCCCCTATAATTTACCTTAAAGGGGTTACGATAATGATATTCCAACTTTCTGGCTTCTACTGTAAACCCTAAACCCTTCAGGCCCTCCGGCGCTCCCGACTATACCCGAAAGCCCTGCTGAAACTATGAAGGACCCTGTAGCCTACGGTTGATGATATAAATCCTGCATTACCCATAATAAGGAATAAAAGGAATTATGGTATATTCCTTTTTATGGGTCATGCAGGATTTATATCATCAACCGGTTCGAAGGGTGAACACGGCCCCTGCGTTTTAGCACCTTCTGCATCCCTCAAGTACGCGACGTGGAGCCCGATATGAATGTCGAGATGCTCCAGGGGCCAAGGGTTGATGAAAAAGGGCCGTGGAATAGGGAAAACCAGAACCAATAGAACCAACAAACCAAAACCAAAAAAAACAACAGTTCCAACACCAAAAAATCAATAAAACCGAAAAACAATTCCCGGCGAAGTCTTATTCCGACAGTTACTGGAGAATGTTTTTTTGTATGTTTTTGATTTTTTTGGTTATGGTTCTTTTGTTTTTTTGGTATTGTTTTTTGGTTCTAGTGGTTTTGGTTCTTTTGGTTCTTTGGTTCGACGGCTTCGTTTGGCTCGGTTTCTGGTTGTGTTCTTCTTTCTGGTGTTTACATTGTCGTTATACATCTATTGGAAAGCATGTGATCGCCTGAGCTCTTTGCGATCAAAAGGTCAACGTAAACACGTTCGTGCCATGTCCCGACGCGATGCTTCTATCTTCTAGTTCAAGGTCTTGCAGTAGAAATCCTTAATGATATTATCCTTACCAATCTCTCCAATTCCCTGGACGAAGAAAGACGAGGCGTGCTATATTCATTTAATGCAAACACACAAATCCCAATGGCATTCATTTTCTTTACCTTCACACCCATCGTTCTCCAAAAGAACTAGTTAGAATGAATGTAACGAACGAAGAGGAAGGAAGTGCGTGTTCATTCTATTTTTATTTGGTCTTTTGC